>VZUI01070451.1:0-217462 GCA_013401135.1 Cettia cetti
TGTGCCTGTGTCAAAGAGCACACAGGTGTGTGCCTGTGTCAAAGAGCACACAGGTGTGTGCCTGTGTCAAAGAGCACCCCACATTGTCCATCAAATATGGCAGAGGAGGAGCAGGAGCAACATGAGCCCTGTCAGTGTCTTTGTCTCTGGCTGTCTCTGCTACAGCCTAATAAAGCACTAGAAAATGGTGATACCATGGGAAAATATTTTTCTATTGAGCTTGGAAAGGCCACTAAGGTCAGGAAGCATGATACACTGGTAATCCTGGCTCAGCTCCCTTACACTTCCAGAGTCTAAGGAAGGCCTGAGTGATAGGATCATGATGCACTTTTTTCTCACAGGATTGTTGCATCTCCGTGCTGATGGACAGGCAGAGCCTATGCTGCTGAGATGGGACTGCCAGGCTAAAGAGAAAAATGCCAGTTCTGGGGGGGTGGGGAAAAAGGGTACGTGATACAGGGAGGACAATTCTCTGGCTCACTGTATTAGAAACGTGCTGAAAACAATGGCAACTTTAAGGAAAAAAAAATAGAAAATAGAAAGGCCGTGTGTTAAATGAGCGAATACAAAGGGCACCACAAATTCCCCCCTTGCTAAAGACTGTCCAGATGGGTTCCCCAGGCAGCTGATGGCAGAGATCTGCAATAACCACGAAGAGCAAATGCTCCACAAATCTAACAGCATGTGGCAAAGAGCAGGAAAAACCCAGAGACCCCCAGGCCCAGGCAGGAGGTGAGAGCAGAGACCCATCTCCAGCGGTGCCGGCACCACCAGGAGCTTCACCGCGTCCTGGAGTGCAGCCTCCTCCCAGCGATGCCATCAGGAAACATTCCAAGCTGTAAATGAGGTGAAACAAAAAAAAAAGCAGAAGTGAAATGTAGCCTAGCACAAAAGAATGTCCTTTTTCAGTTCCAGTTGCTCACTGTTTCACCAGAGGAGTGATTAATCACCAGGACTGTGGCACAGGCGATTCAGCAATTGCTGCAATGCAGGGGTTTTGTTTGTTTGTAGTAAGGAGAATGGGGGGAAAAAAATCCTGATTATTACTTAGCTCCCAAAATTTGGTTTCTAGCACTCTGTGGAACCGCTCCCAGTTTAGGATGCTAAGGCCTGAGCAGCTCACAGGGACTCAAACCCAGGCTGAGCTGACTGCAGGGAAAGCCGTGCACGGGGTGCTGCTGTGGGGCCAGGGCTGCTCTGAGCCCTCTCCCCACAGGGACAAAGCAGCACCTTTCCCATGGGAAGGCTCCAGGAGCTCCTGGGCACCCTGCACACGGCTGCAGATACGGTGTGCTGAGGTGCCAAGGAACAGGAGATCGCTGTGGCTGGACAATGATTTTTGTTTTGAAAGTGGCTTAGCTTAAACCCTACAGAAGATGGAGGGAAAGCTGCTGGAAGCCCAGCTGAGAGGATTCCCCTGTGCTCAAACACACCGGGTTTTCCATGCAACTTTCCCTAAACAGGAATGCTCCAGCATTTGCAGGAGAACGGCCTGGATGTGGGGGGCTGCAGCCAGTGGTGAAGGCAAAGCTAAAAGTACCAGTGAAGGAAACAGACTCAGCTCTAAAGCACCCACTTGTAACATTTGAATTCCACCAAATTTTGCCAAAGCAAACTGGCTGCAGGGCACAAAACACGCCAGAGGATGTGGCCAGAGATCCACGGTCCCGAAAAAGCCACGGCTGTGTTTGTCTGTGTCACAACTCAAAAAGGTGTCAACTCCTGCAAGCAGCCAAGGAACAAAGTTCTTTATCCTGACACTATTTTGAAGAGGATTAAAATGAAATAAAAAAATAAATAAAGCCAATAGGATGGGAAAAAAGCACCAAGCAAAGCTGTCAGTCTCCAGCAGCACATCCCCAAACCCAGCTGGGCCTGCTGCACATCCCCAGGCAGAGCAGCTGCCTCTGCCCTACCCATACCTTCTCCTCACCAGAAACATCCATTTTCTCCTTCTGGAGCAGACCACCAAAGAGCTGGGCTCTTTGGAGACTGTAAGGGGAATGGGGGGGATCCAGTATGGAGGCACTGGGAATGCTAAGCACAAACATCTGCAGCAGAAGTGAGGCTCTCTGGTTGCTGACTGCTAGGAGGATGAATTAATATAATGTTAAATCACATCATTTTACAACAAATAAAAATATTTTCACATTTATAACAACATACTTTAACACTTATACAGCATTTTTCACCCCAAGAATTCAAATGAAGTGTTTTTCACCCCAAGAATTCAAAGCAAAGGTGCTGAGGTCCACAACACAGCAGAGAGGCAAGCAGGCAGCAGGTATCATTCCTGCTCCATCAGCACAGGAAAAGGCAAGGGGGAACAGGAGGAGAGAAGGGTTTGCATGAAGTCCCCAGCAGACAAATTTGGACATTCAACCCCCTCAAGCATGGGTAGGTTGATGCTTGACAAATGAAAAACCACTGCACTGGGAACAGCTATGATTTTGAAATTAATGACCCTGCAGGAAAACAACCCTTTCTGTCAAATTTTCCCCAGAATTTTCGCTCCATGTCACAGGGATCTCAGTATTTCCCAAATTACTGGGCTTTACCCTCAGTCCAGGGAAGCAAAAAGGTCCCTGGCAAAAAAGAGGAAGCTCAAGCAATGCTGGGAGTTTTGCTGCATCCCGAACACGGCAGGGTCACCCCTTTGCCAGGGTGGTGTCACCCCCTGTCCCTGCCCCAGAACACCCACTGCAGACAGGTGCAAAGGAGGTGTTTAGGTCCATTCCTCACTGTTCCTTTGTGCTCTGCCTCCTCCCAGGCTCACGTACTGCCACGGTTTCTATGGTGAGTGCTCGTCCAATTCCAGTACCAGGCTGTGAAACCACCTAAGAGCCCATTTTCCTCTTGTAGAATCCTTCTGCAGAGCCAACACGGCAAAAATCCCGGCAAAAAGCTCAGCGCCCTCCTGCAGGGATGAGCACGAGCCCCAACACAGGGATTGCCCAAAGGGGTGGAAAAACAGCCCAGCTCTCTCTGGCATGACAAGGTTTTTGAGATGGGTGTTTATAAGTAAATGGCTTAAAAAATATTTTTAAAAAAAGACCAGGTGCTTTTTAAAAAGTGGCTGCATACCTTGGTGCAAAAGACCCTTAAGAAAATGTGGCCCTCATGTGGGAGGTCTCAGCTCCCTCAGAGCCACCCCAGGAGCCCAGTCCCTGATTCTCAGCCATTGTATCCCTCTGTATTAGTATTTTTCATCATATTGCTTTATATTCAAAATTTTAGATAGAAAATCAAAAGAGCTGACAGTTTCTCTGGGGTTCTTTCATCAGTTTAAATCTTCTCACACCTTCTTGATCCAGCTCTCATTTTACTCATCTTCTAAGCTGAAAAATGTACACATACTTTCCCTATTAAAAAAAAAAATTAGCAAACTCTGAATGAAAAGAATTTCTGCTGCTTCTGTATTGAAAAATAAAAATGTAATAAATAAATAAATGCGGATTTGTGAGGGTTGGAAGCAGTGTCTCAAAAAAAAAAATAATTCTAGCACATGAATTTAAGCATTAAAAAAAAACAAAAAAACCAATCCAATCATTCCCTACAAGTTTTTTAACCTCTCTCTGCCAGGACAGCATCAGGACTAATGAAGAAACCTTTTCCCCAATTCTTTGTGGAAAAAAGGGCCCCAATGCTCCTACGTCTCGGTGATTCTTCTGCTCTAGCAGGTCTCTTTCTCTACTCTAAAATATTTTAAAATGTTCTGTAGCTTGTTCATAATTAATAGGAATTTTACCTAATGGGAAATTAATGAACCAAAAAGGAGAAGGCTAATTACTGTAACTTAAGATTGGCAGTGATTCTCAGACCCCACAAAGGATCCTGTTCTGCCATGTGTGTGCCGAGGGTGAGCTCAGCTGGTGGGAATGAGCTGCTGGAGAGCAGCAGAGCCCTGAATAGAGCTCCATTGATAAATCACCTCCCAGGATCTCTGACCACCTTCTCCAGGTGCTCTCTGCTGGTTAACCTCCAGTGGAATTCAACAAAAAGGAGTGTAATTAAATAATGAGAGCAACAACAACAGAAAACCCCATTGAGCTTGACAAAGAGAGAAGCCATTCTGTCCTCCGGAGGAGGAATTCCCTCCATGTGCTTAAAGATTGCTAAACCAACATCATCTCTTTGTGTACTGGAGGAAAAAACCCACCAAACTACAGCAACAAAAGAGAAAACAAAATCGAAACAAATTTGCTGCCTGACAGGAATGAGCATATCATGAAAACAGCAGGTAGATGCCTTTGGCAATGAGCCCCGAGTTTGGTTGTTTTAACTGGGAGCTCTTGGACTTCCCAAATTTGGTATCACAGGGACACAGACTTGCATATTTTAAACATGCTGTTCTCAGCCTCCAAGATCTGCCCAGCCCAACCCTGAGTGCTGGAATCCTGGATCTACAGGAGGAAAGAAAAGGTAAAGCTACGCCAACAAAAAAAAAAAAAATTACAGCAAACTATTTAGGTTCTACTTTTTTCTCCCTGTAAATCTATGAAAAATGTGGCACTACTTTGATACAAAAAAACCTGCCCACGGATAAAGCCTACTCAGTGTTACACTGGCCTTGGCATGAGTAATTCAGCCTGGCAGAGCTCTGCCAGAGCCAGCACATGCAACAGCACGAATTTACTACATCGGTGAGAGGATGCACGTCGTCAGTGCAGCCACTCAGCTCTGCACTCAGTGCTGGGATTTTATTGTGCTCCAAAATATTTCCCACATACAAAATAATAAAACTCCACGTTTTTAATGCTAGGCTTGAATGCCACCATTCTCTAACTGGTTATTAAAAGAGTTGACTATTACACATTATATTTGCACCTGGTTACAATAAAGGGCTTAACTGATTTTAGTGCTAAGGCAGCACTTTGAAATGGGACTGGTCTTACCTAATCCAGGTGAGCACGATTACACTCATTCAACGTGGTGGGAAAACCAGGGGGAGCCAGGGAGGAGGAGCACCATGGGTTCCTCGGGATAAAGGAAGCTAAAACTGCAGGAATCCTATCCCATGGCAGCATTGCTGCAGACTCTAGTGCAACCCTTTGATACAAACAGCATGTTTTAACTCAGGTTTTCTTTTATCCACCATGGATGTTAAAGAATCCCAGAAGCAGAATGGCAATGGTGTGTTTGGTGCTCGAGGAGCCTCAGTGAAGTCCCTGTTAGGGATTCCTGATTCCTTCAGCCTCACAGTGAGCATTAATCCAACCAAAGCCAGGAACGTGCACCCCCTGTGTCTCCTGCCACTGCAGCCCCAAGCTTCCTCAGAGTGCAGCAGCCCCAAGAAGCCCCTGGGGCTGTGCTGAAGCGTTTTTGTGCTGCAGAGCAGACACCTCAGCCTCGCAGGGCTCCCCAGGGATGCTGCATCGGGGCTTGCTGACCCTACGAGTCCTTATAGAAGCCAATGTACATACAACGATAATGCACGTTTTGGCAGCTGGGCTGAATTTGTAACGCCTTTTGGGTGACCACCGAGGCAAGGAATGGGTTGGAGGGACTGCAGGGAGCATTGGGAACAGACTGCAGCGAGAGGAAGGTCGCTCTGGGAAAGGTGAGACCCAAATTCCTTCAGTACACTGCAACATCCCCAAAGGCCGTGGCGGCATCAGCACCTCGGGGATGGAGGACGTGCCTTTGCCGGCTCCTTACCTTCACTGAAGACAAAATCCGCAGGGATGTCGAAGGGCTGGAGCCGCACTTCCGACAGGAGGAGCTGCACGGACTTCTGGTGGTCGCTGGAGACGAGGGAGATGGTCTGCTGCGCCTGGCACTCGTAGGAGCGCCCGGCGGGGGTGACCAGGGCCGAGAGGCGGTGCGAGCTGGCCGTGTGCTTCCGGGCTGCCCAGGGACACACACGGGTCACGGCCCGGCCCCGCACGGAGGGGCCTTCGCAAACAGAAGCGACAACCAAACGCGCGGGTGACACGGCGGGGGCAGTGCGGCAGCGGGGCCCTGCTGCTCCTCCAGTGTCCTCCTGGGGTGGGACCCTGCTTTTGTGTGACACCCCGGACAGCCAGGGCAGCTCCCACATGGGGATCGCCTCCTGCAAGCGGGAGTGCACAGCTCCAGGCACACGGAGCTGCACCACAAAGGGCAGAGCTGGCTCTGCTGCTGCCAGCCTCGCTCCTGTCACAGTGTCCGGGGTCCACAGCATCACAGGAATGGTTCCCCTTCATAGAGACTCAGGCTTCTGCCCGGGACTGTGACTGTACTCCCTATGTTTGGGAAACAACCATTTCTGAGGCTGCACTTGGGCTCTGAATCCAGGTGGGAAGGAGCAGCACCATTGGGGACTACACCACAAAGCAAGACAAGCCATAAAGCCTTTCCTGAAAATACAACGTGACCATTTTCACCAAGTATAAACTACGAGAAAATATTTTCCCATCACACCAGGCTTGTTTTGCAAGTGAAGGCCCAGTGTAGCTGAGCGGGGTGGAATGAGGGATGTCTTCCACCACCCGCTCTTCTGCAGCCCTTTGTTCCCCTCCAGCAGCACAAAAAGGCAATCAGTGCTTCGCATGGGCAGGGGCTGATGAGGCACCACCAGCTCCTTGTTTTGGGGACTCAGCTGAAACACCAGCAGGAAAAACAGCCCCAAACCCAGCATGTCTTACGGTAACAACTCTAAACGCCTATTTGCTGGAGTTGGAAAATCCTGAGGGAGAATGATTTGCAAATAACAGTATTTCATTTTTCAATTCAAGACAACACATTTCTGAGCCAAAATTAAATAAAAAAACAAAATGAAAGCAAAAATAATGGAAACCCAGAGAGGAAAGAGGAGGCTGCTGGGTGCGGAGGTGTGTAGGGGTATGATACTAATGTCAATCTCAGTTATCTTGGGAAACTGCTGCTTTCCCACCTATTCAACCATCATCAGGATTAACGTAAAAAAAAAAAAAAAAAAAAAAAAAAAAATCTCCCCACAGGAAAGGAAACAAGCTTTTCTAGCCCAGGTGTCTCCCTGCCCCACCCCCTCGGGCCCTGGGTCTCACAGGACAGCCCGGGCTGCACAGCAAACCGGCAGAGCTGGGCTCTCCCTCCCACGGCAACCGCGGTGATTAAAAACTAGAAAAAAAAGGAAAAAAAAAAAAAAAAGAAAAAGAAAAAAGAAAACAGCGGAAACCCCCCCCACCAAACCCCATACTATGCGGTTTAAACCCGGCAGCTGGTCCCGGCTTTGTCGGGCGGTTTGGGGTTTCCTTTCTCCCGTAAGCTGCGCTTAGCGAGCCGCCCGCGGGGTGTTCCCCGGGCAGCCCGGCCCCGCGCTCGCCCGCCCGCCGGGATCTGCCTCAAACCCCGAGCCCGGGCGCTTACGGCTGACGGCATCCTTGAAGTAGGTGCGCTCGGAGGTGTCGTAGGTGAACTGGATCCGGCTGAGCCTCCAGGACGCCTCCGGTCCCCGGGACGTGTTGTGCCCCTCCTGCCGAGACAGGGCCGGTCAGGACCCCGCGGAGCCGCCTCGCCCCCGCCCCAGGTCCCGGCGTGCGGGGAGCCCGTACCTTCAGGAAGGAGAGTTTGAGGGTGTACGCTTGGTCCAGCCAGGAGAGCTCCAGCTCCGACTCGTTCGTGCCGCACTTGCCCTTCATCTCGGCGCCCCGCGACAGCGGGATATCGGCTTGCTCCGTGATCAGCTGCAAGAGAGGAGCGGAGCTCAGGGGGGCGACCCCCGAGTTCCCCCAGGCCCCCCTCTGCCCCGGCTGAGAATCCTCGGAGGGAATAAAGGACTTTCCGAAAGTACCGGCAGATGTGTGCGTGTGTGTGTCCCCCGCCATCCCCGGTCCTGCTGGAGCCCCGGACCCCCCGGGCCGCCCCCGGCCCCCACTCACATCCACGTAATTGCTGGCCCACACGTCGTAAGGGACAATAAACTTGGCGGCGAATTCGGCCATGAGACACGTCGTCCGGTTTTCCCGCACCACGAAGATGTCCTTCTCGGGGTTAGGGGAGAGCCCGGAGAGGTTTTCAACTTCTTGTTCGGCGGCCAGGCGAGCCGCGGCGTCTGCGGACACAGCGGGGCTGAGCGCCGGCCCGGCGCCCCGAGCCTCTGCCGCTCACCCTAACGCGCCCCCCCGGCACCCCCGAGCCCTCCGGAGCGAGCTACTCTATCGCGACGGGGCGTCCCTGTCGTGACAGAGCAGGTGGAGATGTGGCAGCCGCTGGCGGTGATGCGGAACCGGTGCCGTGACAGCGCCGAGTCTGTGTCAGCGCTAGCGGCTGCCTCGTCGCGACAGGGCTCCGTGTCGCGACTCGCCACCCAGGTACTCACGCAGGATGAAAAGAAGCCCCGGGAGGCGCCCCCCGGCCATCCTTCCTGCTCGGTCCCGGCGTGGCCGCGGCTGCTGCAGCTGCTCCTCCGAAAGGTCCGCTCCGGAGAAAAGAAAAAAAAAATAATAATAATAAGGAGGGGAAAAAAGCCACACACCTCCTTTCTCAGGAGCCGCACAGGATGCAAAAGCACTCTGCTGCGGAGTGGCGGGGAGGAGGGACGGGGAAAGTGTGTGGGTGTGCGGGGAGGAGGAGGAGGAGGGGAGATGCCGGCGGAGCTGATGGAGCGCCCACGCCGAGGGACGGGGCGTACGCGCAGCCGGGCGGGGAGGAGGGGAAAAGGGATTCCCCCCCTCCGGCGCCGGGGCCCCGCCGTACCCGCGGAGGGGCTGCCGGGGATCCCCGCGGGAACCTCGGGCCGCCCGACGCGAGGCTGGAGCGGAGCCGGGCTCACCCCGAGCGCTCCCCGCTCTCCCGGCAGGGCCTGGCGGGGAGCGGCGCCGGGAACCCCTCGCCCCGGGGTTGCGCTGGCCGTCCCTGCCGGAGAGGCCGGCGGGCTGGAGGAGGGGAATTACCTTTCCAGTGCCGGCTGCTCACAGAGCGTCACTAATTTCCGCGAAGCCGAACAGCTGCTCCGCGTGTTAATTTAGGAAGAAACGTGCAGCTATTTTTGTGTGGCAAGGTCAGAAGCAAACCCGCGTCCTTCTGTGGGCGGCCATCGACACACCTGAGCGCTAAGATGTGACAAACCACAACGCGCACCATAACATCAAACCCAACAGCCCCGAGAGGGTGCTTTAAAACACTAACACCACCCGTGCCGGGCGTTTTTGGGGGGCACAGGCAGGAGGTCGCAGCTGGGGTGCGTCTCGGAGGTGGGACACGTGCCAGCTGAGCCGGGCCACTCAGGGTTTTGTCCCTGGCCGGGCCAAAGGTGCGGGACAGCGAGGCCCGCCGTTGAGCGGAGAGGGGGCTGCGAGGCGGGGTGAGAGCACGGAGGGCTGCCCGCCCCCTGCCCTGCCCGCTCCGGGGCCCCTCAAGCCCCCGACAATGCAGCGCCTTCCGTCCCTCGCTCTCAGCCCGGGGCAGCGGGAGCGGAGGCGATCCCAGCCCGGAGCGCTCGGCTGCGCCGCCGCTCCGTGAGGTGCAAGTGCGGCCGACTCCCGTGCTGCGACGTTGAAATATTTCTTCCCACCTCTCACCGGGACGTTTGCAGGATTTTTTTTGAGCTTTAACGCGCCGCCACTCTCGCCCCGGGACTAGGAGCACATCCAAATATTTATGATTTACAGCCACGCCAGTCCCAGGAGCAACGGGGATGAGGAGCCCTACACTGAGGATGTTTTTTTGGTAAAAAGCCAAAGGGACAGAAGCGATCCGGAGTGATGGCATTACTGGATTCACTACCAATTCACATTTCTAGTTCAGGAAGAGGCATCTGGAGGAAACGGTCCAAGGTTTTGAAAAGCAAGATATTGCAAGGTGAGTTTTGATTGTGGGCAGTTGCCCTTTCTCTGCCAGGGCACACACGTGCACAGAGGGGCTTACTTGCTGGGAAATGGCTTTTTTAAACAATAAAAACCTGATACTAAAGGAACATATTGATTTTTGTAACTACAATGGTGCAATTCCTTTTCTGCTTTCTGTACATATTAAATATATTCTGACCATTTCCTCTCTCTCCTGTTTCATGATATAAAGCCATTCCTGCACACCCCCCAAATAGAGTTGGACCTGTGTAGGTTGTGATACAGATTAACCTATGGATAATAATTTCAGGGGACTATATAAAGTAAAAAAAATATAATCTTCTAGAAAATATAACCTTTGACTGTAACAGGCTGCATTTCTGTGTGATTTTGGTGCCTGGCCTCCTCAGGTCCTCCAATGACGAGCTCAGTGTTTTAGTACCGTTAATTTCCTTCTCTAGTCCACTATTTAATTTCCAGCCTTTTTGAGATTTCTGTGTGGCTTTTAAGCCCTGAAATACACGATCCTGAGCAGCTGCCCCTACATCCAGCCTGTGCAGGAGGGTCCAGGGAGCAGCTGGGAGAGAGCAGCTGTTCTGGATATTGGGGCAAGGCTGCCCCACAGCACAACAACAAAGCCTTCAGCCCCCGTGACAATTGCCACTTCCAGCCTGAAGAGACGCGTTCATCCTGCTCTCCGTGGCAAAAAAAGGGAAAGGCCCAAGATTTCCTAGCACAGAGCAACCTCCAAAACACAGAACAGAAAGGTCTCACCCGAGCGAGCCAGTGCAGCATCAGCCACGCTGAAATGCTGTGACCAGGGACAGTTTATGCATGGTCCCAGACTAGGTCACCTGAGACCAGCCCTGCCACCTGCCCTTACCCCCAGCTCTGGGGACTGCCTGGGGATCTCTGAAGGCTGAATTCCCCCTTGCTAGCCACAACTACCAGACATAACTCTTACCTCCTCAAAGGGAGCACACATAGCACGGTGGCAGCCAGGCTGCGGTGCTGGGACCACTACTGATACATCCAGCAGGAAAAGGGCGTTACATCCAATTGTGTTTGCCACTTGCAGTTGGTTTCACAGGCAGCCCCTGGGCTCAGCACCTGGAGTCTGCAAGGAAATCAGCTGCAGGGGTATTTTGGGTCTCTGGTGATGCAGTTTAACTGCACTCAGGTGGTGCATGGGTTAAATTGGCCCCTGGAAACAGCCAAGTTAATGACCAACCCCCAAATTACTGGAAATGAAAGAATAGTAGGCTGCCTATGAGGCCAGGATGTCATGACCCTCCCCATCACAGCTGAGCTGAATTTATCTGAAGCGATTCAGAGAGGGAAAATCTGCCACTTCCCTGGATGAAATTTCACTGAAGTGGAATCTATCACCCCGGCAGGGAATGACATTTTAAACTGCTTTAACTCAGTATCAATGTTCAAATTGATTAGCCTATTTCATCTCAATGGAAATTCTCACCTCATTACATTAGCGGCCAAACTTCAAATAATTTTTGAATCAAATACTGCTTAAACAGTATTTCAAAACACTTAGCTGACAAAATTCATCACTTAATTTCAAATTACTGCCTGCATTTATGCTAAGTTGTCAGTGGATGAAATACATAGCAGTGTGGGGAGCTGGGCCTGGCAGCTGAGGTTTCCTACTCGGCAGTTTCACAGAAGCCCATTTTTCTGTCTGAATTGATGGATGTCTCGCTCCTGGCTGAGCAGGGAGCACAGACACAGACAGAGGCTCTGGATAGTATTTTCTGCCCTTCCAAAACCTGTGTTTTTTCCCTGAGGGATGGGATGCTCACCAAGGAATTAAATAGGTGGGTTTGATCTTCTTCATGGAGGGCTGTGGGCTGAAGCCAAGCCCTCCATTCCCAGTGGTTTCTTTAACAGGTAGGGTAGGGCTTTCCAGCCAGGCTCTATCTGAGCCTGAGATGCATCACCATCCAGTTCTCTCCATACCTGGTCTGTCATCTGCATCTCCTTACAGGCTAAAAACCACTGCAGTAGGCAACATGGTAAAATTCCAGCTCCTGGCACTGTCTCCACCAGCTGTGTTTTAGAGGGCATTTTAATTAAAAGAAAAATCTTAATAAAACCCTGTCCAGCATGCTCTGAAAAATACTTCTGCTCCCAGCTTCACCCAGCACTTGAGCCAGGCTTAGAGAGCTACTCTCAGTACACAACTTGTCTTTCAAAACATTATGGATCATAAAGGACCAGGAGCTACCTTCATAGGCTGTGCCATCAGAATGGGAATTCTGAATACGCATCACAAGTCTGCTTGTGGTTTAAACACCTAAGGATTCACTGACCTTTGTCTCAGTTGCTGCTATGCTGCTCTCAGGTTGCTGCTTTTCCAGGCTGTGCTGCTACACTCCACTGGGGCTGTTCTCTAGTCCTGCACAATGCTTCTATCACTTATATAAAATTACAAAAAAAAAAAAAAAAAGACTCCTTTGACTAAATAAGCTGTGATAGAAATATATTTACACTATGCACATTTTTACAGGAAATACAACTTGCTAAAAATCTGCAATTAATAACACCACCACCCTGCAATTCACTGCAGTCAAAACTAAAGGATTTGAATTTTTAAGGTTTTTATTAGAGAAGTTGAAAGTTTCATCTCAGGACTGACAATAACATAATTATCTCTCTTCATTTATTTTGTTTATAGGAATATGTAGAATTTGTTTGTACAAGCATATACAACAAAGTAATTGGTGCTTAGTACATTGAAATCAGAAATCTGATTTGTTCTAAACTACCAGTTTTCCATGCAGTCATCTTTGAATTGGCAGCATGGACAAATTCCAAGCCGAATGCTTACATGCATTGTTTTGCAATATAACTACAGCAAGCTCTGGAAACATGCAAATTAACACATTAGCAAATTGTTTTTATATCTAATGGACATAAAAAGGTTATTCCTGATATGAAATTCTGAAAATCTGCATAAATACTTCTGTGTAAAATTAAATTAGTTATGTACTTCTCTTTTACTACAAGTATCAAGAATGCCCACGTAATTAATATACACACATATATATAGAGACCTTGTAATGCTAAAAGTCTTTGTAATTAATCAAACAATATTCTGTGCCATACATTTACTCAGTATTTACCAGCTAGTAGCATGACTGTGGTCATATAGTAGGCATTACAGCCTTAGTAGCATTTGTATCACATGCAAACATACTCTTAGCATTTCTGTTTACTAATTTTATCACGTAGCAACATGTATGTGATTTTCTACAATGTTGTGTTTCCCAAGTGTATAAATACTTTTTACATTTTCACAGTTACAAACTTTTTGCCAAAAGCCATTTAAACAATCTTTTAAGTTACAATGAACTGTAGAATCCGGGATCTGCAGCAACAGGATCAAAATGCAATTTCTATACAAGCAACGTAGGATGTAAACTTTTCTTAAAGTGCCTAATACGTAATTCCTTAGAGCACTGATCAGTTTTGGCACGAATACACTGTATTTCCCTCAGGTTATCCACTGCAGTAACTTCTACAGGATATTGGCTCCTCTCAGACATGATAGAGTTGATATGGCACTTGTGAATGACATCATTAGGCTGCAGAAATACCCTGTCAAGGTACGGCTGCAGCTGATGAATTTGGCCGATGACTTTGTACGCATTGTACTTCTGAATATGCGCAGTTACCTCTCAACTGCTCTCTGCTGCCTGAAAAAAACCCACCTGAAATAGAATTTAAAATCACCCCAACTCAACTCCTCACTACCCTAATTATTACTTGGCATAAGGTCCAGTTCAGTGGGCTCAGGGACATCGGGTGCCAAGCATGGCAAGGCGTGGCATGGCGGGGTCTGGCAGCGTGGGGTTTCTGCACAGCACATCACCCATGAGAAGACAAATGGGAAATGACACGACTCGAACTACAGCCCTGCTGCCATCTGAGATGCTGTTAAAGGTATCTCCCCTATTTCGAGGCTCTGATTGTGTGATTCGGACACAGGCAAGGTGCCTGCTGAGACAGAAAGGAAAACAGGACAGGGTTTAAAAAACTCTCTTCATCTTCGGGTCAGGGTTTTTCTGAACAAAGGAAATTCTTATGGGAATCCAACAAAGGAAATTCAGTGCCCAGTGTTAAAAAAGAAACAATGCAAACCTTAAGACGTGGTGGTCCGTAGCTACACTTGATATATTAAGAACAAAAAAACCCAAAACAAACCCCTGCCAAAACCAAACCAAAACAGAAGCCCACTCTTCAACCTCAGCAATGTTATTTGAATTTTGCTCTCATTTTAAGGATGCTGTGCTCTCCAACTTCAATTTGCTTGTTGAGGCTTTAAACCACTGTTGCTGGCCTGCGATCCATCTCTGCTTCCAGCTTCACCATCTGCTGCATCTCCTTTGCCTGCAATCCAAAATAATCGCATGAAGAGTTGCATTAGACCTTTTGCTCCCAATGAAGCACATTTCACATGAGAGTGTCTGAGTGAAACACAGGCAAAAAAACACACTGAAGAGATAGGTAACAATATTATTTTTACACCCCTTGTCCCCCCACCCCATGTCACTCTGTTTACAAAATCAGATGTAATCCTTGTATTGAAAAATTCTTAGGAAATATTTTTTTTATTCTGTTCTGGGAGTCATGGGTTGACTTTCTAAAGAAGTGTGTGATAAAATGCAAATGCTCCAATTTCGGAGAAGAAGCTAGACATTTACAAATTTACTGTCTCTCCAGATAGAAAATGTCTGGGAATGTATCCTTACTGCTGCTGTGAGCGTACTGCAATGTGTTAATGCTGGAAATTAATCTATGATCTGGACTTGTTTCTTTCATAAAGACAAGGAATGACAAGAATCCATCAGTGTAACGTCTCCCTTGCAGTAGGCAAGATTTTTTTAAGTAGTATTTTTTAAAAATAATATCGTTTTAAAAAATAATTGTTGTCTGACCTGGAGATCCTTATGATTACAGGGAGGGTGTTTTTCACCTCAGGATTAGAATACTGCTATGTGCTCCATGGGATTACACACCCTGAATCCACCTGAAACTGTATCCAAATGCATTATGCAAAATCCAGCAATGAATACATGCCAGACCTCACTATAAACTCTGCCTGCCTCGGGCTCTGCAGGCCGAGTTAAAGCTCTGTGTGTAAATGGTGCCTGGCCTGGGAATCCCCTCTCAGAGGGCACTTTTTAAATTCCCATCCTCTCTCTCTCAGATGCACACACAGCCACACACCTCCTGTTACCGTGTTCTGGTTCAAAACTCTGCAGTTTAAAGAAACTGAGAGTCAGCATCTCCATTTTCCCTGGGGGTTCTCAATCTGGGAAGTTATTTAAATCCATACCCCAAGGACCCTGAATAAATTGACCCAGAGGGCAAGCTACCCCATCTATACAATCAAACTCAGGAACATTAGGACAAGTTTTAGGAAGAGACAATCCAAGCTGCTATTTTCTTTGGTGCAATTGCTGTATATCTGTCATGCAGGGAAATCAAGTTAGGGGACTTGATTTATAGAAACTACGTTCCCTTACAAGTTGCAGAAGTTGCTTAGACAGGGAACTTTGCTATACAAGCTGCTACTTAAGGAGTCACCTATTCGATGTTCAAACACAAATTTGCATACGTGAAAATGGGCAGATGTAGGTCTAAAGTAATGAGGGTGCACCTCTATTCCTTTTCAAGGTAAATGTGGATTTATGCAGATGTGACATACCTGCCTTCTTGAAAAATCTAGCCCTGCACTTGCTTAATCATCCTCATCATCTTCTTGGGGAAAAAAGTAATTATGATAAGGGCAAAGCAACCATCATAAATATGATTAAAAATTAATCGACGTTCTCCATTTAAATGACTTAAAAGCTTGAAATTAATGAAGAAATAATTTTAACATGAAAATACGGAAACATAATAAATAAATCAATATGGACAGCCTCTTCT
This sequence comes from Cettia cetti, assembly GCA_013401135.1. NCBI lineage: Eukaryota > Metazoa > Chordata > Aves > Passeriformes > Sylviidae > Cettia > Cettia cetti. The sequence goes on from VZUI01070451.1 coordinate 15,702, forward strand.
GAAATGGCTTGATTTTGCCTGTGTGTGAAATGAAACATCCAAATAAAACAAACCCCTGTGTTTTTTTCTTAGTGACTCACACATTTCACGTTTCAGGCTTGTGACTTGACTACAGGCACAGCGTCCTATAAATATTCCATGTCCCAGTGTATTGTGTACAGAATTCTTTTAGAGAACCTGGCTTCAAAGACCACATTAGCATCTAGCAGAGGAGCAGGATCTTGCTTGTGCCATTCTGAGGCTGGGTCAGAGAGTGCATTCCGATGTGAACACACCAGCACAAGAGGGCGTGCCTCTGGAACCTACAGCGGATCCATGGAGTCAGAGGCAGCCAAGGGACTCTGCTTTCAGGGTGCTCTCTACTGAGATCTCACACAAGCTAGGAAAAACATGCACTAAAAGAAGAATAATTTTTTTTTCCCTAGCCTAATGAGAGCTTTTTTCATTATTATGTGTCCATAAATAAATGTTACAGTGGATGCTGTCAGTAGTGCAAGATATTATCAATTCAAGGGAGTAATTCAGATCAGGCAGTGCTGCTCAAGGGGATCTTCCACCCCAGTGCAGCTCTTTCCCTTGGAAAGACAGGGGTTAATAGGGATTTCTTGGAGTAACGATTATTTAGGAAGCCACAGCAGCACAGCCACATCATTAAGTGTAATTGCCAGAGCTTGTAACATGTTGGAATTTGAAGTGAATTTTAAAGTGCTCTTCCACAGACACTAGGAAGCTATTTCCAGCCATCTATTCTATATTTGGCTATTCCTAGCGTGGAATTACTTATTTTATTACCATACTAATATATGTGGATACCCTTTGTCTGACTATCAGCATTAGCAGTTAATCATATGTGTGTTAACACTAAAATACTTTTCTTAGATCAATAGACACTCTTACAGACACAATTTAGAACTCTAAGCAGATCTTCCAGTAACAGCAGCTAATGTACAAGTTAATCTCTAAATATTTCCTCTGTGCATCACCGTTCATATTCATCTGAATTTCAGATGCTAAAGCACAAAATGCTGTTAATATTGTGTCAGGCTCAAATATCTGTGTGCAAACAAGATTAGCACTGTGCTCACTATGTCAATGGCACTTCCCAATGGTTGCATTTACAAGGAGGGCTCCAATGATAATGATTTAATTTAGAGGGAAAGCACACTGAAATAATAGTTTGCTTATTATACGTCCATCCTACCTTGTGTTTGAGACACTGCATGACAGGATTTCAAAAGCTGTTTATACAAAAATAAAAATGTCAAAATCGAGTAATACAACAAGAAGCAAATTAAATGAATGAAAACTGAAGTGAGATTGAAAAATCAATGCAAGAAAAACATACATAAAACAAAACAAATTTAAATTTATAACAGTTTGTACTGAAAGCTGTTTCCACCCATAATTCTACTTTTCTCCATTGTATATTTGCATGAAAATTTTCTTGCCTTGTTCAATCAGGAAAAAAACCCAGTGTTTCAAAATCCTCATTAAACAAAATACCCCCTGCATCTAACTAACTTTCATATATCAGTGTATATAATAGTGATACCAGAGCCAGCTGGGGGTTGCACGGGTGCATTTTTGGGGCTACAAGGAAATGGTCCAAACAGCACGTATGGATAAATCTGCTCTGATGGATCAAATTAGAGTGAGTTAAAAAGCTGTTAAGGACCACCCCTGTGGCAGAGGCCACCACCTGCCCACACAGAAATGATAACCAGCACATGGAGGAGCTTATTCCATTAAATAACTGATGATTTATCTGAGCTGTAAGCCCAGGTGAGGATATATCTAATTGCTCAAAGAGGTGACTCTCCAGTGACTCACAATTACCCCAGCTCCCTTACACAGAACGTGGTTATCACATTATGGTCAAAAGCACAACCAGAATCTTTCTCTCCTCTCCTTATGCATTTTTAAAAAATGGATCCAAAGCTTTCTGAAGCTTTCTGAATGGAAAGAAAGAACTGGTAACACCATAGCTCTGGATCAAACCCATCTTTTCTTTTGTCAGCTATCAGAGTGATGCTACAGATCTGCCATGACCCAATTTTCTCCTCCAGTCCTGCCTCCTCCAGATCCTGCCTCCCTGCCTTTAGATACTGCTCAGGAGCAGACTGACTGACAGATCCATTCATGCTGGATGTTGGAGATGGCATCTACAACAACCCTGTGAGGGATCAGAGTGGAACTCGTGGTTGTTATCCAGGAGGAGGTGGAGCAATCAGTAGAGCCGTGGTGGCTGGGGCTCAGTGGTAGCAGAGACACCTGAGATCTTAAGAGTGCTGTCACCCCCTGGAAGTGACCCAGGCTGCAGCTTTGGGGCTGTAGGACTCTCTCCTAACAGTGGAAATTCTTGATTTGCCTGCACTATTCCCTTCCCTATCTCTCTACAATTTAATTTGTATTATGGTGTCTTCTAGAGGGTTCAAGTTCTGAACATTTACCAAACAAAGAATAATCTTTAATAGCAATGGGTATTAAATGGAAAGTAGTGGGTATTAAATGCTCCCCTTCTCTTTCACCTCACTGAACTGCTCAGTATATTCTCCTTGCAGTTCATATTTTTAAGTGCAGTACTGCAAGTCCATGCAATTGTGCCAGCTCTTCTGGCTCAACCTTTCAGCAAGGGAGCTGCTCAGAACATAGTGTTGTTTCCACCAGAATTAAGATTAGAATTTTCCTTTCCTTGCCAAGTAGTTTTTCAATTAAAAAAAACCCCAAAACAAATGGGCATATAAACTAGCAGATAATAATGATGTATTTTAATTAGGAAAGGGTGTACTAGTACAGATAAAACTCCCCATGCTACTGTACATCTCTAGAATTCAGTCCAAACTCACTGTCTCTTGGAGTTCAGAGATGCTCTGGGCACATTTCACCTCTAATTTTTCAATCAGTACTAGAAACGTAAGTTCCAAAATGAAGGAAACCGATTTGCTTGAGTTGCTTTTGGGGAGTAATTAAAATGGATCTGCTGGGTCCTTAATGACTGTCATATCTGGCTAACGAGTATCAGTGCAGCTGAACAGCTGAAAGGGCACTCCGGCTGAGCAGTTCAGCTCCCACATGCTCAGTGGAAACAAATCTGGTGCTGTATTATCCTTTAAGTCACCTCAACTCTTCATTTTGACTCCCAAAGTAGGTAGTGACTATGAAAAAGTCCCCATTTTGGTAAAGACTTACATTCAGAAGGATTCTACTCAGCCTGACTCTGGTTACTGTTTTCTCTAACTTGATTTTCTCCTAAGCCTTTAAAACAAGATACCTGCTCATTCTGCTTTTCCAAGACTTCTAAGTGCTCAAGTTGAACTTTTTTCAACTGATCCATTTCCTTTGACTGCTTCATTGCCAGCTGTAATTGAGAGAAAATAATTGGGATGGGGAGAATATAACACATTATTAACGAGTAAAATAAAAACCTGCTTGAAAGATACACACATATGTTATCTTGCCCCATTTAGGTGGCATAAAACATCACAGGAGGCCTAGTACATCACCTAATCTTAATAAAAGCTTAATATTATTATACTACTCATTAATAGATATAATTAATAGATACATATTATACATATTGCACATAAGACATAGACTTGGCAAATACACAGGAATGAACAGTAATTCTGTTAATTTAAAATAGCTTAGTCTTGTATAGATGTCAGATCTTTAATTCTACAAGAATGTGCAACAAAGAAAAGACAAAAATCTACTAGAGCTGGATTCTCAACACAGAGGAATGAAAAAGAATATCCAGAAACAGTGTCCAGTCAAGGTTATAGTTACCCTTTTTCTCTCTTCCAGGAACTTTTTTGTGTTGCTGCTGTTCAGTTCTCTGACTCGCCTGAAAAAATGCAAATGTTCTTCATGAAGACTCATTGGAAAAAAAAAGAAACCCAAAAGCTACAGTAGAGATGATCACAAACTCTTAAGGTGCATTTTGTTTTCTGATTAGCTGTACCAGGTGGGACTAATGGCAAATTGTACACTCCTCTGGCTACAGACCTTTACACTTAGAGATTTCCAAGTATATTGGCAGTATGATTGAAGACTTGACTGTTGCAAATGAAGTTTGCTTTTTTCTCTACTCAAGAGTGTTGGCCAAAACTTCAAAAAAATTGTTTCATTAATTTGTGCATCCCTTGCTGCTTTCTGCTGCCAGTTTTGGTATATACACTTATCAATACTGCAAGCTTCTTAAAGCTGTTATTTATGCAAAAATATAAATATACAATTAATAGTTACAGAAAATAACCTAAGTGTATCTTCCTAAGACTTCTGCCATGACAGAGAACAAAAATAGTTCCAACAGTTGAATCAGCCCACAAACCAGCTGCTTTCAGATCTGGGACCAGGTTTATCTTGGAGTCATTAGTGAGGTCTGACACAACAGGGCTCTGACAACTCATCCTCCTGATGAGCTGGGAGTGTGCAGCACTCAAGGGGCTTGGTTCAGCAGGAACAGGTTCAGGCTTTGGGACCAAAATAGCCCAAAAGTGCCAAAGAGGGGATGTAAAAAAAGGAAAGAATGAGACAGATGGCAAGGCAAAGGGAAGGGGAAACCCCGAAGGCTTGTAAGATTTCATCATGTAGATTCTGCTTTTACTCCCTTCTCAGTCAGGCCCTCATTTCACTGAAAAAGAAAAAAAAAAAGAAAAAAAAAAAAAAAAAAAAGCTCTTGAAGTACAATAATTAAAATTTAGTAGTGTGATTGGACCTACTCTAGTCAGCCAAAGGTGATCAGGGCATCAGAGTTATTAAAAGGATAAATATGAGAAAATCACCATCTTTTTCCAAAACGGTCATTTTAAAATGTATTAAAGCACAATTTAGACCTTGTTTCTACATATAAAAGCGTGGCTTTAATGAAACTAATCCATAACTTCCCCTGTCAGTGTTTGACAGCATTCTTCCCTTGTCAGGAAGGGATACTCACCTCTCTCTTTCAGCTTTGTTTTTGATAGATTTGTCTTGGCTAATGGCTTTGCTGTTCTCCATGGATATTTTAGCCTGGTTGGCACGCATCTCCTTGCTTTCCCTGGGCAAAACCAAACACAGTCATTAATGCCTAAGTTGCAGCTGTTGTGGAGGTTGGGCTTCTCTACACTGTGGCTACTTTTTCCTTGAAGTATAAAGGAAGAAGAAAGAACAAACAATATAAAAATTCCCTTCCTTTGGGTAGAATTTACACAGTTTGAGCAGGCATCCAGAATTCTCCATTTATTCCAGAGTATATAATCTGAAAGACCAGTTTAAAGCATTTTTACACTTTGAATACTGTAAAAGGGTATGAAATACTCCCTTTTCTTCCTATTACATGAGTTGTCCTAGTACGAGTTACTATCAGCCATTTAGAAAATGCAATTTGTCATTTATAACTGCCTAAAAATTTACAAATCCTGCACTCAGAAGGTAACAGCAATATCAGCAGTAATAATATTTGCTAGTTATAGTATTAGCTGACAGATTTCCTTTTAAAACTTCTACTTTGGGCTGTGGGCCTGAAACAAATGATTTAGGCCATGGTCAGGCTTGTATTTGGTTTCTCCTTCTAGCTCAGTGAACCTTTTAGCCTTTCCCATGAAATGAGAGAGCTTCTGGAAAATTGTTATTGAAGAACTGTGGTGCCTTTTTTTTTTTTTTCCCCTCCAAGAGTTCATAAGGTTAAACATTTCCTGGATACAGATTTAAAAGAAGTGGTATCACACCAAAAATTAGTCTGGGTTCTAAAAAATGATGTGTTGAAAACACATTTCACTCCAACAATCCTTTCTCCAAACAAAGCTTTTATTTTCTATACTGAAATTGAAGTGATTTTCAAGCACACTGTCTTACTAGGAGTGCTGAAATAATTTATTTTGATTGCTTTGCTGAAGGATATGAAAAAAGTTAGTGTGGGTGTTCAAACTGACTTAGCCTTTTTGCATCAGATACAACTTTAGAGTGGAAGAAGTTAAGAGGATTAGAGCATAAATGTGCATCACTGATGATGTAGAAATGAGGCACTGGCCATGGAGGTGGCTGAAAGGGCCAGCACATCACGTTGTCTCCAGCAAAAACACTCTCCCTCCCACAAGCAGTGGTGATTCATGGAACTGGAAGAAGTGGATAAGCCAGGATGGTAAAGAAAAAATAAAAGAAAAAAGGATTCTGAAAAATGTGGGACTGCAAGATTTAGCTGCTGATTCCCTACTGAGTCATAGTGACTGCACCTCTGAAATTTATACAAACATGTCTTTTGAAGGGATACTTAACTTTAAGCATGTAAGTCTATCCTTGGAATTTATATATATATTTAGATGACATAAAAGTGCATTAACATGTCATTTTCTGACACCAGTATTGTTTGAATAAATAGAAATCTCTTCTATTAAAAAAAAAAACAAACCACCACACAATTTTTTTTCTCTCTCTCAGGTTATTTTATCTGGAGTACATAATGCTTGTGAATAACAGCCTCAAGTCCCCAATTTCTGAACTGCTGCAGGACTACCACATTCAGATCAGCCAAGGTAACTCAGTCTGGGGAGGCAGGAGGCTCAGCACCCCTGGAGCTCAATAAGTCTCAGGTTTTTAGTAGTATCTGCTGCCTTCTGCTTTGTTTTTAAATGAGCCCAAAGCACAGACAGAAATTGCTTTTTGTGCTGCACACGGAGGGAAAGCACCTTTCCTACAGCAGGCAACTGCATCATTTTAGATTATTGAGCTCTGCTACCTGCTCTGTGCCCTCTGTTGTGATATCCAACTCATTATCCAGCTCAGAGAGAGGGAAGTGGTGAGCACAGCCTGCTGAGAGCCTGCTCCACTCCCACTCTGCCCTCACACAGATCCTATTTTCCCTATGGATATACCCAAATTGTCTCCTGGCCTCTAGAGATAAATACATTTCTTCCTACATACAATATATTACATTAAAAAGTTTACAAATGATGAAATGTGATGTCTGTTTGGGGCATTGTTATTCACATTTCAATATTTCACAGTCCAAATTCTTCTGAAATATTCATAGATTCAGACACAGTCTTAAATTTGTTTTAAACAGGAAAGTCCTCTGCCTGTACATAATTCCCAAATTAAGCACAAACATACTAAACTGCAAAGAATAAAGCAGAAAGAATATTGAAGGTTTTTACTCCTGGGACAGCTGAGCAAAGAGAGTTCTTGGTATTTATCAGGATGTAAATTTTCAGATCTGGTTCTTAGTAGCTTTAAACACAGAGCAGTACATGGACTGAACACAAATGATTTCTAATAAGAAATCAAAATCCATTGCTAAGAACAGAAGAATCATATATAAGAAATGATAGAGAGATGTTTAAACAATGTACAGATAAAGACATTCTAAACCCAAAGACTAAAATGATGAGAAAAAAGCTTTTAAGAAAAATTAAGTTCTGCCTTAGCGTACATATACTAGTGGCCTGAAATGAGAGCTTCCAGCAAAGTTAAGAGAACATGGAAATATGTATGAAAAAGAAAACAAAGAATTTACTTTTACAGGCCATATATTAGTAAATTATCTTCCAAGCATTCTGATGAATTTCAAGTAGAATGGAAAAAAAGATTCAAAGAAGGTGAAAGTGATGTGATTTCCTGGGCTGATGCAGCCAATTATGATTTAGAGGTATAGAACCAAGGACTGCACCTTTCTCTGGATAATAATTTCTGAATTATGAATTTGTATAATAATTTAAGAATTTTTGGACTTCATATTTGACGAGGCATGTTTTGCAGGACAGCTTGAATAGATGGGTTAACACAGAGATTAACATAAAGATGAGCTCACTACAAGCCTTTTGCTGGGACAATTCTCTGCTGGATGGAAAGCTTGCAGCTCCCAGCATGTGTTCTCTCTGATGCAAAGATAAGCTGCTTTTTCACTCAGGAATTTAAAAAAATCATTTCAATTCCTTCTTCAAATGTGATTTATTTCTTTTCCCCAATGCTTTTTATGTGAAAGGTGCTGAAGACAAGTACAGATGAATGTTCATATGAATATATATATTATGTGTACACACATATTTGATGCCCACATGCTTTCAGGCTGCCTTGGATAATAGAACATAGGATAGAAAAATGATTACTTACCACCATTTTTAGCACTGTGTCTGTAACATGCATTTAATTTTATTTGATTTCAAATAGGCAGGATGGTTAATTACATAAGCATAAGTGTCATGTAGCATCTTCTGTGTGATTATAGCAGGATATGGTATGAAGGTAACACATCAGTCTAATGTAGCTTTTCCTGCAAGTCCTTTTGACCTGACTTCTCATGGATCCTTCTTACAGCTACCAGTGCTATAAACCCGAGTCCACAGCTGACAGCAGCTCCAAAGGATATTTCCATATTTGATAATTCTCAATTTCTAGCCTTTGAATTGAAATTTCTGGGTAAAGTCAATGCAAACTACCAATGCTTCATCAGCCCTGCTGCGTTTAAGGAGGTTCAGATGATGCAAATCAGCTATGAAGCCCATTCCTATATCTACCTGTTGAAGGTTAGGATATTTCCTTTTTATTTTTCTTTCTCTCAGCGAATTTTGTCCCATTTGTTGCTAAGAGATGAGAAGAACCGAGTACTTAGGAGAAACAAAAGAAATGGCCAAGGTGTGGGAAGGCTGCAGGTGAACTTTGGTAGCAGAGGGACTTTCTTTTGGAGGGGCAGAGATAGCGGGAGATTTTGGCTGGGGGTGAGGGGCTGGGCTCGGCTCCTCTCGCTCGCAGGATGGAAGGGGAGACAGGCTGCGGCTGCTGTGGGAAGAATATGCCACCTCTGCGGGGTTCTGTCTCCTACTATATTCTCCTACCACCAGTGAGGCTCTGCTCATAAGGGCAGCTGTTGCACTGGGACCTTATTAACACCCGACCTCACTGGAAAGGACCCTCACTGTCTGCTGGGGTGCCTCAGGGGAAGTCCCAGGACCCTGAATCCCTTGCCTCTCCCAGGGAGCCTCTCCCCGCAGTGCTCAGGAGTGGGGCTGCCGCTGCCCGGCCCTGCCCTTTCTCTGCCACTGCTATGGGTTTTCTCTACACTGTAGCCCCACACCCCCTGCCTGCTGGGACACCCCAGCTCCTGCTACAGCTGCAGAGTTTTCTGCCACCTTTCCTCCGCTCCTCTGGGCTCTGCTGGCCCCTGCCAGGGCAGCAGCAGCTCCCTCCCATTGCCGCTGAGGGGCCGCGGCCGAGCTGGCGGCACAGCGCCCCCTGCAGGCGCGGGGGAATCATCGCACCCGCCCGGCCCGGCCCGGAGCCAGCAGCGCCCCCTGGCGGCTGTGCCGGAACCGCCCGGCAGGGAAAGAGCCCCGGGCCGGGAGAGGCTGGGGCGGGGCCGGGCTCTGCTGCTGCTGCTGCTGCCCGGGGGCTGCTGCTTGGTTTGCCTTCTTACACACGGACACACACACCAGGAAAGAACTGCTATGCCTTTCACCATCACTTTGCCTGACAGCCCCTTTAATTTCAGAGTTATAATAATTTGGAGGAAAGGGGGTCACATTTTCCATTCCAAAGGAAGTTCCCACCTTCTTTGGGAGACAAGACTTTCAAACCAAGACAACGCTATAAACCTGGAAACCAATTTTTGAACATATTTGAAAAATTTAGTTCAGCTATATTGGACTTTTCTAGAAGACGCAAAGATTAAATTAAGAGATTTCAGGCTTTTTCTACTTTTGGTTCCCCTGTGATTTCGAATCAGCTTTGTTTTCTCAAACCTGAACTTGCTCAGTGATTAATTGAAGATTTAAGGGTTTTCCTAGTTTGAAATATAGTTCTAAAAATAAACAAACAGATCACCCTTACAGCATTTCTGGGCTTTTGGTGAAACCAAAGCAGCTTGCGACAGAGATGCTGCAGGTCCCAACTCATTATATATCCACATATCTGTGTTTGTCAGGACAAATTCACAGTCCAGAGCACCACTGGAGTTGTTCCAAACAGGGATCACCAAACTTGAGAGAAGGCCTGGCTCAGCAGCGTGAGGGGCAAGAGGCCTGAGACTAAGGGCAGGAAAACTGCAGGAGGGCATATCCAGCTGAGATCCCGCTTATCTGACACGATCTTTCCTTGGGTGATACAATGACTTTTGTTGGCTGCCTCTACCATTGGTTGAACTCTTGCTGGTCAGTTACTCTCAGGGTTTAACTGAAGTCATTAAACTTAAGAAGACATTCGAGAGCAATGTAATTGATTCTGAAGGAATCACCATCCGTGGTGGAAATGCTAAAGGCGGAAAGCAGCTCCCCTTGGATTCGGCTTGGAGAACAGTCTGAGTCAGCACTTCTCCTGTGCTCCTAAAGACTTCCTCTACCTTCAGGCATTAATTTGTCTGAAGACTTTTGAAAGGCTTTTGCTAAAGAGAACCAGAAAGCCTATGAAAATGTGCTTTACTGATAACACTTTCCATCTGTTCCCAGGGAGGCAACGGGCAGGGAATGGTGTGTTTGGAAACACCTCAAACTAAAGCGCTGGAGCTGTCAGGTCTGCCCGGGGTTTTTAAAAGTGAAGCTGTCAGTGACTTCACTGAGGGGTCAAAATTTAAACTCCTATCCCTCAGAAAATGTGATTTCCTTGCTTTTTATCTTACACTTGGCTTTCAGGGGTTCAAGCAAGAGTTTCCACAGAAAATGCCTATGACAAATGCATAAGCAATGCTGTGGGTGCAATATTCCCACCTGTTCCTTAGAGGAGCATCATGCTACAGTGCTGCATGTAAGAACTGCTTTGGGTTGGTGGCTTTTGGGGGGTTGTTTCAAGTTTCATTGGTTGATTGCTGTACGGGTTTTTGTTGTTGTCTGTTTGGGTTTTTTTGTTTGGGGGGTGGGGATTTGATTGTTTTTTGGGGTTTTTTTGGTGATACACCAGCCTTTCCTCTCATTCACAGCACCATCCACATGGAATAACTTTTAAAATCAGCCAGATCTTCATCTTGGGGGAAAAAAAAAAGGTCAAACTCCCAAAATAACCAAAAAATATAGCATTTTAAAAAAACAACTCAGACCAACCAAGAAAACAAACAAACAAACAAAACTATGTCAATGGCATTATTCATTTTTGTATGGAGATGTCATTCCATTTTTATCCTGTTAGAGCTCATCAAACTTTTCTAAATTTTGAAATTTCACCTTATTTTTTGATTCTGGCAATCAAGGAGTGTTTCCAAAAGATCTTCAGGGAAAACATAAGCAGTAGCAATAACTCATGGAGCTGAGTCTTCAATCTAGAAGCAGACAAATCAAGGACAACAGAAATATTCCTGTAGTTCTTGAACTTAACAGAAGTATTTTGCTCTGATTGATCTGTGTTTTATTGGCAATTTAACCTTATTTTTATTCCTAATAGACCTTTCCCCAAAGTTTAAAAATACATTTATTATTGTAAATGTTCAGCCGCTATTGAATATCCACAGTGGAGAAATAAGCCAACTATAAGTCCCATTTCAGTGCTCTGTTCCAAATTCACAAGTTTTTATCTTAACTGGCTGACTATTCAAGCCACATTCTTAACCTTTGCTGACAACAAATGAGGAAAATCATATGGCTTTAATACCTAAGGAGCCATTAAAAAAAACCTAACATACACAGTCTTCCACTCAAAAGATAAGGAACTGCAGAAAGTCAAAGCTACACCACATCTTGCAGTAGCTTACCTCAAACTAAAGCCATTTATAATGCCAAACTATGCTTGAAATGTACGTCTCAGAAATATATTCTGTTTCTATATCATAATATTTTAGCTAGTCTTTACCAGCCAGAAATCATGGAAGCAACTACCTAAAACTAAGCAATGTTTTTACTAGGAGCCAGCCCTCCAGCTGCTACACAAGGCAAAGATACAACAACATGCTTCACAAAGTTAATTCAGTTTGATGTTCAATACAGACAAGATTTTCTTTTCTGCTTAGGGAGACTGGCACAGCATGAGCCACTGGTTCTGTTTTACACTTGTAGTTGAAACACTGAAGGTCTTTAATGCAGCAATGAAGAACAAATCACAAAGGAAAGGCAGTTGACCTTGGAAAGGAGAGATTTAGAGAAAAGAAACGAAGTGGTCCGTGCTAATAGCCAGGACTGGCAAGAATCTGAGTCTACAAAACATTTGCTTAAATGTGGTTTTGGTTTAAATTTTTTTTTTCTGGATTTGTAACATCAGTGAGCGAAAGGAACAATAGACTAAAGAAGACAATCTCCTGCAAACTTCAAACAGCCAAGTGTAGACTCAAATTGAGGAGAATCCTCAAAAGTTTATTCCACATCCCCCCAAAAATAGAAGCCCCTTTATCATGGGGAAAATTCAAAGCCTTTCAGTACAAACTCCCAAAAAGCCATGCAAAAGACAGATAGATACTGGGAAGTTTGCTGAAGAGCAGCAGGAACATTAGCATATGTGTGTCAGCCACCTAACATCCCACCTTCAGCTGCAGCCAATCTCTCATGCTTCAAAGAGAAGGGAAAGAACCCCAACCCACCACAAATACACCAACAAATGAACTCTGATCTACAACAGCAAAAATAGTAAACCATGTTGTTCATGCTAAAGGAAAATAAATCCTCATTGGTTCCTGTGAGCTTCCTTTGCTTTATTGTGTTCTGACTTCCCCAGCCACCAGGTAAGTACAAACAACCGCTAGTGCAGGCTGGAACAGTGGAAGAGCCAGGGAAAGTTGGGGATAGTGTTCATTTGAGATTCTCACCTGAAAAAAAGTAATTACATTATGTACCATGGACACCCTTGCAATGAGTTCACCGCAGCATCTCCTGAAGAGCAGGTGCTTTGGGAATATTTACAGCAGAGGAAAGTGCATCAACACAAATCTAGAAGATTGGTCTATGTGAGGATCTCCATGAAAGAAAGCTTAGGGGCTTACTACATTTCCTGTGGAAGATTCCCAGTTCCTACAACTGTCTGGTTGTTGAATGTAACTTCTAGTTCTTAGCAGTGCTCTGGTTACACAGGGTGGTCCCGCTTGAGAACAGCCAGGCTTCTCCAGGTCACAGTCACACCTTCATCTACACCACAGTCACACACTCATCTACACCTTCTGAATGGCTGGTCTTTGCTTTTATTTCAAGTCTCCTCTATTCCTCCTCTCCCTCTGTGCAGTCACCAGGCCACTTTGATCTTTGGAATCAGACTGAGTACATTAGGTAATCCACAGAGGCAAAATTCAAGCTGATTTCCCCCACCCTTGTCAACGCCCTTCAGCTTGCCTAGAGTTTTTCTACTCCCTTTCTCCTCCTACCCCTTACGTCTCTCCACATTCACTTTTAGGCCTATGAAGGAGGAAGGAGACATGGAAAACCAGAGGGACAGGGTCAGCAAAGCTGGGTTCAGCCTTGGCAATTTGCTGCTGTATGAACTTGTTGCTATTCCCTCGCTGCCGAGCTGGTGCTTGAGGCTCGAAGACTGCACAGTGCCATTGTCCCCCTGCCAATGCTCTTTCCCCACCAGGCCAGTCCTCATTAATGAGGCCCAGCTGGGCTCCACTGACCTTGAAGCAGGTACCCAGGGCTGGCAGCAGCTCCTCGTTAGACATCAGCCTCGCTCAGCCCACTGGAGGGTGAAGGCAGCCACCGAGGGCTGGCAGGGCCAGCATGTACAGGTTGCTAGGGCAAGGAAAAGACAGCAGAGGCGGGTGGCATTTCCTCCATGTCACATTCCTTATTCTGCTTCCCCCAAACATTTGGACATGACACAGAAAAGGAACTGCTACAGGCACCTGCAGCAGATGATTCAGCTTCAATAGAGGAAGCTTATATGGTAGTGAAGGAAACTAATCATGGTGGCTCTAGGAAAACAAATAAGCTCTGAACAGGTGCTAGCAGTGACTTGGCACTTCCAGTCAACCTGGCAGTTCATTTCCAGTGCAAACAGGGAGGTGAATACAAGAAAGTTTTTTCCTGTTTTACATGTGTCACCCTGCAGAGGTCTTGGAAATGAGGAAGCACAGAGAAGAAAGGAAGCAGCTGAAGCATCTCGGAGTGAGGGGATGAGAGTGTTATCCTTTGGGATCTTGCAGGGACAGCATACCCAGAGCCACACCTCTGGGCACCATAAGCTGTATCATTCCCAACTCCAGATGCAACACCAGCTGCAGAGGGAGGTGAGCAGGGAGCAGGCGGTTATTTCAAGTACATCAAAACATCTTCACACTGACTGTGGGGAGCTCTGAAACCAAAACCTTCTTCAAAAGTTAATAACAAGTGAGTTAATGATGCTCCAGAGGTTTGCAGTGGGGAAAACAACACAAATGGTGGGAAGCCCAAGGTTTACCAGCAGATCAGTATCATGGACAAGTCTGAAGAGGACTGCTGGGTTAAAATCACATAACTTTGAAATAAAGAAAATAAAAGCAAAAATATGAGCTGCACTAATGACCATGGATCTAGAATACAAATTGCATCAGGCTACTGCTGTTTATAATGTTGACCTTGCTTTTTTTTTTTTTTTTTTTTTTTTTTTTTTTTTGTTTTTTTTTTTTAATCCACTGTGAAGGACAGACATACCACCTACTGCCTCATCCACCAGACTAAGGACTGAAGCTATTTTTGGCATTCGTTATGGTCCAGGTGGCCCATCTGGCCTGATTCACTTGGCCAGTTTTCCTTTCCATCTGGGAATTTTGACCCTCGTGCTTTCCAACTAATTGTATCACATTATCTCCTTTTTGTTCCCCACTTCCCTCGCTGCAAAAGGTTGCAAAAATCTCATGCGCTGTGTTAGAAAGTCTCAATTAACCTCTAACCTTGCTTCAGTGCATGCGGCTTGGGTTACTTCTCACACCCAACCGTGGGCCCATTAACACGTTGTCGTAAAACAAAAACTGTTTTGACGGGCTGTAATTGCTGCTAAGTGATGCCGAACAAAGGCGCTCTTGTCCCGGGGCGGCCGGGGCTGAGCCCCGCTCCCAGCCCCGCTCCCCCGGCCCGGGGCTCAGCCCCCCCGGATGTCTTTAAGCGCCTGAGCGAAGGCGCTCCCCACCGCTATGAGCTGATGAAGGGGCCGCAGGACACCCCGCAAACACGGCACTGCCCCCGCAAGACCCGCAGGAAGATTTGGGGGGGTGGGGTTTATCCCCCTTCCCCCTCCTGCCGCAAATATAATTAGTTTATGTTAGCTGGAAAAGGTCGGGGGTGACCGAAGGGCAGGGCCCTTTTTGTTTTTAGGCAAGATAGTGGAATAATTGCTTGACGCTCAGATCTGCAGGTGCTTTATGAAGCTCATTTGGTGCTGGCAGCCCGCAGTGAAAGCTGATTTCCCTGGAAAACGCCGGATTCCATGTGACAGGGTTTATTTGCTGTGGCAGGAGTGATTGTCCATTCATGCCATTCATCATTACGGTACCTGTTACAGTCAACACTTCCTTGAGCCGCCAGTCCTTTTAACACTTGCTGTCCTTCTTCCCAAGGCTGGGTATCGGCAGCTGAGGCAGCACGGAACCTCCCCACGAGATTCCAAAGCGGACGCAAGGATGCCATAGGGGTTTGTGCCTTCCAGCTCCTCTGCTGTCCCACCAGGGCGCCAAGAAAGCCCTCACGGATAGTGACAGAGGCACAGGGTGCCCTGCAGGGACTGACGTTCTGAAACAACCCCTCCCCAGCCAGACTGTGTCTCCTGGCACCCTGTGACAAGTTTCCTGGGTGAAGCAGGATACTTCAGGCCCAGGCCACCTCTCGGTCAAGCTGCAGGAATGGCAGTGTCCATTCTGCCAGGTGAGCTCACTCAGAGAGCTGTCAATACACACAGTTTGTCAAACATACCACGATGAAAAACCCCTGTGCCAAGGGAAAAACCAGACATTCCAGAGCCCTCCTTAAGGCTGAAAGATGGATCTTCCTGGAAATTTGTTTCTTATGCCCATTCAAATTCAAGTTTCAAAGCAACAATCCAGAAGATAGAAGTGGTACACTTCAGCACTCCCTGCATTGATCTAAAAAGTTATTTTCTATTTTGTTTTCAATTATGTGCAGTTCTTGCATGTGGAACCTCCCTGACAGACAGCCTGGCAGTGTCCTGTCCTTAATGCAGAAATTTCCTCCTACTATTCAGCCTGACTTTTTGGACGCAATTTAGTCTCATCACTAATTGTCCTTACCTGCTACAAGAGCAGAATTATCCTTCCTTCTGCAGAAGCCTGTGCACAGTCAAAGATCTTTGTTACACAGTAGACGATCCATGTTACACAGCTACATCAACTTCCAGAGCACAACCAGAAAACTTCTTGTCCTTTGTGCAAACCAGCAATAGTCAGACCCTGTCTATAATAAAATAAAAGTCACCCCATCTTTTAATTCCACACATCCCCCCGTTCCTTCAAGTGTCTAGTGGGCTGTCATCTTTGCTTCTTACTGTAAATAACAGCTAAACAGCTTCTAGCATTAGCGTTTCAAAGCAGTCTGCACTTGGAAACACACCAAAATAGCAATTCCAAATAATCTGGAATAGCTGTTTTGGTTAATTTCCAGGCATAGACAAGCCTTAAGATTTCACCTCCTGATGTTGCCTGCAAGGGGTTGCTGACCCTAAATCCCAGCACTAACCTCCTGTGCCTGGAGGTACCACCTGGCCTCTAGGAAATCAAACTCTCTCATAGCCAACAATTACAGCTCAGACATTTCCACATCAGTATTTCTGGCCTACTGCGCTCATTACTGGTTTATATCTTATTTAGCTATTTATCTCCTGGCTGAGGAACAAGGTTTCTACATTATCTGAGCCCTGATTAATAATGCACAGATATTACCTAATCAGTGTCAACTGGCACTTCTCCATGGATCTGCACAGAACAGCTTTAATTTCTATCAGGTGAGGATCTGGCCTCCTTAAGAGTGTGTTAACAGAAGACAAAGCCCAAATGTTTTATCTCCAGTGATAAATGTTGCATTACACAGTGCATGGAGGATACACCTTCTCAGAAATGTGATCTTGGCTGAAGCATGTACTGGGCACAATAGCTGGAAAAATGTAGATATTTTCAAGTAGGAGTGGTTAGAAATTGCCAAGAGCTGTCAGTTGAAGCCTAAATTTAGGCAATTTGTTATTGCCTAAGTAACAAGTACCCAGACGTATCAGGACAGTTTAAAGAGACAAAAATCAGGTCTCTGGCCTACTTTTGCAGCCAAGGAAGAAAGGCCCTGAAGGGAGGCATTCACAGGTGAAAGCTGGGCACCTCAGAGCAATCCAGAGCAAAGATAAGGTAGTGCTGGCTAAAGACAGACCTGGGCATAAAAGTCAGAACCTAACATTTCTCTGCCTGTTTTGGAAAGCTAATACGTATCCAGGGAAGAGTAAGATCCAAAACAGAGGATTTGAAGGAACTGAAAGCAAAAGAAACTGAAGGTGTACAGTCTGTCCATTTTCTGAATCAGTTAGTGAAATTTAGCACCTGAAGTCATACCTACATCCCCTCCTCGGTCTCACTTTGTGGCTGTTGCAGGGTGCTTTCCATCAGTATTTTTCTCATGAGCTCTAAAACTTGCCAGAGGAATGTGTACAACCACACTCTTCCTCCTCCCACAGGTCAGGGTTTGTACCTGTAATCCCAGAAGAAATCAGCCCCTGCAGACAGGACAGGTGAGTTGTCTTCCTGGTACTGCTGGGTAACTCTTTTCTGTCCTTTCTCTTTATATTGAAAAGTTCTCCACAGAGTCAGATGACACACATTTCTTTTTCAGGAGATCCACATTACAGATATTTCTGCCATTAGACACTGCAATTTGTATAAATAATGCAGGGAAATTATTCATTAAATGCATTTTTAGTCTTCAGGGAAGCACATTGAGGAAGTATTTCCCAGGGACAGCACTTCAATCAAGGAGAAAAGGTAAGAGCAGTGCTTGACTGTCATATCCCAACTTTTGGCCTGTATAGCTGTAGAATGTTCCTCTGCCCCCTTCACCCATGATTCACCAGCATACTCCACTAAACTGCTGAAGCAAAGCCTATAATTAGGTTATTATCTTTAAGAGAGGAGTCTAATTGTAGGACAACAAATGCCAAGCACATGAAAGATTACTTGTGTCTTACGAACAGATGACGATACCTTCCAGCACATGCTTCTTTCCGTGTGTGGAAGACTTGGGTGCCAGTTTCAGACAGGACTGGATCACTGACAGCTACTCAAAAAGACATCTGGAAGTGGATGATCTCATGTGGTGAAAAGGGACAATAAATTAACTACATGAACAGAATCATTTTCCTGGCAGCAAGGAAAAAAAACCAAAAACAAAAACCAACCAAACAAAAAGAATTCTACTGTATGCAAGTGGACTTCCAGTCCAGAGGTAGAAACATATGGGAATCAATAGCAGAGGCGGGAGGACAACTGCCATACAAAGGATGCGGGGAATTTAAGCAAATTAATAGCTGTGGGAAGATGAAACAAAGATGACTCAATTATCAGGCAAATAATTTTGTTTTCCCCCACAGCAATGATTACCAGTTATTTGATACAGATTCCCATTTAGCTGCCTCAAAGTAGGTCACAGACGTTGGACCTATGGGTTGAGTAAGGCCTGCACTAGAGGTAATGTGAGCTCTTACAGAGAATGGCTCACCCTCAGGAGCACAGCTTTCCTCACCTTCAGGAAGGTATCTCAGAGACATGCAGCTTGAATTGGGCTCCTAAACCCACAAAGAGACAGCCCCCAGCTCTATCAGGTCTAAACTCAGTGAGAATTTCCAGAAGATGTGCCCTTAGGAACACGGTAAAGAGCATCATACAGGACTCACAAACCAAGAGTGCTATTTTTTTAAAGCTGTTTGTCAAGTTTGCCAAAACCATGAGATAAAATGACAGTTATACTGAAGCACCTTGACTCAGATACCTGACTGTGAAGGTGCTACTTGAGGGATATATAGAATTTTTTTAATCAAAGCTATTAATTCATGTCCCAGATTAAGCAACCAGATGCCAGGTTTAAGGAAATTTCAACTCTTGTGGCAGAAGAGTGACCCATCCCATTTCCCAGCCCACTCACACATCTGCCTTGGTGACCTCCCGCAGTAGTAAGACTGACAGAACAACTAATACACTGTGTGAAGTAGTACAGTAAAGTCTTGTTAATATTCCCTTTGCTAATCCACACACCTCATAATTCACACACAGAAAGCCATGGTCTCTTCCCCCTTCTCTGCTAAGATTTAACAGATTGCTTTAAGGAGGTCTCACATTACCAAGAGTTCAGGAATATTACCACACGTGCTCCTGGACATTTCTTCCTCTACATGAAGGATAAACAGAAATCACAAACATTCACACAACTATTGACCAAACCCCCATTCACATTAGAATGAGTGATCAAAAGGAGATTGTTTTAGCTTTTATTTCCTATTTCATCTAAAAATAAACTCAGTTAGTAATATTATAGAAAGGCATCATCTCATTTTGAAAGAAAGAATTGACCCATTTCTAATGTTTCCTCTAAAATTCCTAAGGCAAACTGGGAAAACTCCTGTTAAACACCTTCTCCCTGCAAAGTTAGTTCATGCTGTACCTTGAGTTACCACCTCACACAGGAGCAGAATTCTTAACTTAAATGGGTGGGCTTGTTAGCTCCCTTGGCTGGCCCACAGACAAGGCATGGGAATAGTGAGTAGATGGGAACTGCTTGTTCTCCGTGTTTTCCAATAACACCTGTGGGGAAGGAGAAAGGACAACAAAGTTTTCCTGGATCCATTAAAACACAGTTTGTAGAGCAGTCTAGGCCAGCAGAATTATCTTGAAGAAGAGGGAACCTATGAATTGATTCTTTCATCAGGATTTCCAGGAGAACTGTTGTCATTTCTGAGCCCAAGTTCAGCCTTTGTCCTCACGGCAAAATAAGTGGGTTTCTCATCTACCCAAGTCAAACAAGATTACATCCCTTCTCTCCTCCTGGGAAGAAGCACGGAGAACATCTTGCACAATCTGTTCTCTTACTCATTGTGTGTCCACAGCACAGCTAACCACAGAGCTGGGGACCACATCCAGAGGCTGCAGCAGCCACAGGGAAGGTCCTTCTGAAATCCATTGGAGTAAAACCTGCCAGACCCTTTACGTGACATCTATCACTACATTAACTAGAAACTCATCAACTGGATATATGAGTTCCTAGCACTGGTTTGTTTCCTTAAGGTATGCAAGAAATTTGGAACCTGCTTGGATAGGAGAGAAATTTTTCCTATTTCTGCCAACCCTCTTCCACCACATTACCAGAGCCCGATGAAATGAAACTTTCCTGCTGTGTCCGGCAATAACATCTGCTCTGTTGGCTGCCCTCACTTAGCTCCACTAAACTTCAGCTTACAACTGCTTGCTTAAAAAACAAGCAAGCAAAACCTTCCAGCCCTGACTTTAATAATTAAAATAAATAACTGTAAATAAGCTGCAAACACTTTTCTGACATCATGTTAGCACTGTGCGTTACAGAAGATCACTTGTGCTAAGGGTGAAATTTGGCTTTGGGGCCAAGTGCCTCAGCTCCTCAGTGGACTCAAACAAGTTCAGGCTGCTTCATCCTTTATTTCTTCTCTTGTGGCTGCAAACAAACTGCTTGGAGACAACAGCAACTTCAATTGCAAACGGAATCCCCAACACAACGATGATATCACAATACCGCTACTGGCCCCAAAACTCTCTTGCTGTCAGTCACTACTCAGCAGGAAAGAGCTGCCATCCCCTTCTCTGGGGCTCATCCAGCTGTCCCAGGAATCATTCTGATTTCTTTTCCTAAGCTTATGTATTAGGGATGTCATAACAGCAAGCTTTGTGTTGTGTTTTATTCCATTGTATAACCTCTTAATGCAGTCACTTGGGTCAGAAAAAGGGATTATTGCCCCTGGAGAGCAGCTCTGTTGT
This sequence comes from Cettia cetti, assembly GCA_013401135.1. Lineage (NCBI taxonomy): Eukaryota > Metazoa > Chordata > Aves > Passeriformes > Sylviidae > Cettia > Cettia cetti. Next base: position 36,538 of record VZUI01070451.1, read on the forward strand.
TATGACCCTGGTAGATGAAACTATTTATTTTAAAATGAAAGCTAAACAAATAAATGAAAGGCAATGCAAGACCCAAGAACTGCTCTTGTTTGTTTGTTCTTGAGTGCTAGAGGCTTTAATTTTTTGGAGAAGGTGGGAAGAGAAAAAGGGTGAATGAACATATTTTTATGGAAATTTCTCCTTTACAGAAAGCTGTAGTACCTTAAAAGAACCTCTGGAAGGAGAAATTTCAGACTATCTACTTATGCAGCTAAATTCAGCATTTGTTTAGCTCAGAGTAGTTTTTTATCTAGTCAGGAGTTCCTGACAAACATGAGTGAACACAGCAGCATTCCAGCCTTTCCTGCTGTCTGTACTGGCCTTGACACTTTGTACTGAAATTTCTGCAAAATGCTCCAGATTGGGATTCCTGTGATCTTCTGCTTACAAGGTGCTCCAAATCTGATTTCTTCCTTGAGGATTTTGACTCCTATCAAAACCAAACATGGATTTTCTCTTTGAAAAACAGTAAAATTCTTTGTGTCTCCTTCCTTATCCTCTTCTGCAGCAGAGCAGAACACTCGGACCTAACTGAGAAGCTATTCAGCAGACTCCAGGGTGGGCAGGGATGAGCTCTGCCCTGGGCAGGGGTCAGATTTCCAGCTTGCCCCTTAGCCTCCCCTCAGTTCTTAGTCTGGTTCCAGAATGTCCAGGTTTCTCAGGGCTGAAACCACCCCAAAGCGAGCAGGGAACATCATCAACCTCCAGGTGCTGCAGAGCACTCAGCCAGAGCAACTGGGAGCTTTTTGCAAGGTGTGAAGTAGGCACGATTTTAAACCTTCACGCATCTGCCACATATTCATCTGTGATTGCTTCAGGTATAATCCATAAATCAATAATCCTGTTAATCCTTCTTCTGTCATCAGACTAACCTTACTGCCTAATTCTACTCCCTGGAGTAAAACATGGAGTTATTTTGAATCATTACTACTGCCACAAGCCTTGAGCAAGAGGCAGAGATTACTGAGCTGGCAGAACTGGAGCCAGACTCAGGGATGAGTCCCATGGGGCCCAGGAGAGTTTCCATTCAGTCTGATGGGGGTGAGAGGAAAGATCCCCTAGAGCTTCTCGGCATTTAGGAATATAATAAAATGAGCCATCCCTTATATTAGTGGGCCCCTCCCTTGGAAGTTATCACAAAAGTAGTCCTCTCCAGTTCATCTCCTTACAATTTGGCTCAGACCTCGAGCTGTGGCCTGTCTGCATCCACTCACCCAAATGGAACTTGCAATCTTTGCAGCCCAGCTCTGCATCTGCCCATGGTGAAGGAGCAGCTTTAAGACTCTCTGCTTCACAACAGCTGATTTTACACAAACTTCTGTTCAGAAAAGAGTTTTGATAGAAAAGCTCCAATGTGATTAGTTTAGATGCAGAGTTTCTCTAATAGAACCACTAAGAAAGAAAAGCAAAAGTCAACATCATTTAAAATAACCTATTTCTGCCTCCCTGCTTATTAAGTTAGATCTTTCTCCCCAGAACATTGCTATTTATTTTATCGACTTGTTATAGAAGAGCTGTTCCTCCTGGGGAGTGCTGTGCACACACACATACACACACAGATAATCACCAATAAATTGCAGAGCTCTGGATTTCACAAATTAATTCTGGCTTTATCTTGCCAATCATAATCTGCCAACAAGTTCCCAGGTCCAACCATCACATTTTTGGTCACACTAAAAGCAGGAATTTTAATACTTATATTACAATTCCATATAATGAAGGTTGATGTTTAAAAAATATTTAAAGTAAGCTCAAAAGTTTTTACTTCTTGTATTTATAAAGGAAATGATTGCTATTTTTCTGGGAAATTAAGTTTGCACACCTACCTAGAACCTAATTTGTTTCTATTTTCTTAATACCTATAAATTGTATTTGACATGTCTTCCTCTATTAAGCCCCTGAATTTGTCCTTGAGTAAATATGTGCTTGTTTAAAGTAGTTTAACACAGTGGTTCAAAGCCAGGGGCTGCCAGGGCAGAACTTTGAACTTCATGCTCCCAAGAAATGTGGGCCTTGACCTTGCAAAACCCCCATTTTATATTTGTCACAGATTTAATAATGGGCTGCAAGAAAGACTTGCCATTAACTACCTCCTTTACTTTGCTCCTAGTTAACAAAACACTTACATAGGCGGTGGATGCTGTAAGAATTGAATTGGTTATCTAGGATAATCTGTCCACATGAGCAAATGGTGTCCCATTAGGTCAATACAGAAATTAATTGTGGGATTCTTGTCAAATCCACATTGTTTCCTGGCGCAGTTGCAAGCCACTCAATTAGACACCTTTCAAGGCCTTTTGCTGGTCTAAATGTAGCTAATTGCTCCAGTTCTGGCTAGGGATGATTCATCTCCCAGATGTCTCAGAGCCCTCCCAGCACTGCTCAGCGAAGATCAATACATACACCCAGCCCACAGGATACTCCTGTGAACAGGATATTTTTACTCCTGCCTCCCTTTTATATGATTAATCCCAAACAAGGAAGGTTTCCTGAATCACGCTCTTGACACGGCAGCTCCTTTAGGTCTTGCTGGCTTCCCACACACGAGGGACTGGGCATGAATGCAGCCCCTTTGTCCGTGCTCTCCAGGTGCAGCACCATTCACACTTGAGCTTGACAGCACAACACAACAGTTTTTATTTGCCGGTCTCCTCTGTCAAGTATTCTTTTCTCTTGTGCCGCTTCCTCATTTGTCCATGTATCAGTGGCAGGCCTGGCCAAATTGAAAATGAATGAAGCACAAAGAAAGACTGTAGTTTCCACAGCGACGCTGTATGGGAAAGCAGTGCACGGTTTGGTTTTTTTTAGAGAGTCCTCAAAGGTCACTGGTAGCACTTATAGCTGTGAGTCCCAGAGGGAAAGACCAGAGCATCTGGTCCACTGGTTACCACCTTTCAAGAAGAAATCCTCATGGGCTGTTGCTTAAGAGCCACAGGGGAAAGGATTAAAAATGTAATAACCCTGACATTTCTTCCCCAGCTCCCTTTGTAGATGAGTTAATACAGGGATACCGGAACAAGGGAGGCTGGGGCAGCTTGGTAACTCCTTCCCCACGGAGTAGGACACAGAGTTGCATGTGGGAGCTGTGTTCTCCCAGCCTTGGTGAGTGACTGCAACACGGGACTTTAACTCGATGTGGCGCAACATCTCTGGCTGCATAAAACCTCAGCGAGGCCTCCTCACTCACCTGCCATTAGCCCAGCCAGCCACCGGATGTCTTCAGTGCTCCATGCCAATAGCCAAGGAACAGCGTTACCCAGGAGTGGGCAACACATCTCTTAAGGATGGGGACACACAAAATGACATCTCGAAGATCACAGCTCGCTCACCAAACCTGGGCTTTAGCAGAAACCAATGTACAGTGGTTGGACATTGCTTAAGGAGCAGGTTTGTGTTCAACACAATGCTGGCTGTCCCTGGGACCTTCACTTACAGGACAGATTGAGTTTCTCCATCAGCAACCTGGAATGCTGGATACACTTCCTGCCTGTGGAACTGCAAGAGAACTGCACAGCATCCAGAGAGAATTTGGAATGCTGAGGTCCCTACTCCAGAACTGCAGGGACCTGTCAGGCACTTGCCCTGTCTCTGCTTCCCACAGTCCCTGTGCCGCTGAGTACATGGCACCACACTGACTGAAAGGGGGAAGAGCTGTCTACCCCTGAGAGCTGCTTCTTACCCAGCTCTGCACACCTGCATCCAGCTTCAGTAGTAAAAGAAAAAGGAGGAAGACGAAGTGGATTTCAGTTATCTGTATAAATACATACACACAGAGACAGGGCTTGGAAGCACTATTTGTAACACGGGGGTAGGCAGAGGCCGGCACTGAGCTGGACAGCACCACCCTGAACATGCAGAGCACAAAGACAGCACCCATGTAGTATCTCCCTGCAGGCCCTTGGACTGTGTTGTCAGACAGTTAATGTCTCTCAGTTTCTTGCTTTTCTCTCCTAGTAACCCTTCCTTTCCTGTTTTTCCTCATCAATCCTTACTTCTTTCTCCTCTGTTTCACTGGTGGTTATAATTCTGGATCACACTCAGGATCAGTGCTGGACACTAAACATTCCTCTGTGCATCTCCAGCTCTCTGTGAAAGAGCACTGAAAGTCTCTCCCAGCTGCCTGCTCATCCTTATCTATGTCTGCCTCCATGGCAGCTCACACTGCCAGTTGTTACTGGAGATGCTTCAGGACAGCTCACTGGTAGGAACTACACCAGGCTGTGTCCCCAGTTCCTTCCTGCCCAGGACACGTGATGCCAGCACGTGGCTTAGGCACACCTGGAAATGCCTTTTTCAACCCTGCACAAGTCAGGTTTGCCAGGGGCATGCTCAGGTAGGAAAGGCTGAAGAGATGTAGCCCAAATACAACACTGAAGCAACACAGTTCCAGTAAGGCATGGGTTTCAGATCTCCTGAGGCCTCAGCACAACATATGAAAACATATAAAAAAAATTATCTTTCTTATCAAAACTCTTCATGTGCTAACAACTGCATATTTGTCTAAGTGCTTTCATATGCTTGGGTCTGTCTGACACAACAGCCATTCAGAGCCCTGCTGACTCAGAACTTTCTTGGCGATTCCACTATGGCTTGGATCAACTCTGCCTTTGGGGGAGATGTAACACAGCATTGAAAACAACCTACTTAAGGTTTCTCAGCTGTTCTGACTCCCTCCGCATATCTATTCCATTCTCTCAAAAATTACTGCATCAGCAAAGGCCCCATCACATTTGTAATCTTTCCTGTGTCATTGTATCTAAGTCACCACGATTATTTTCATGGTGTAACAAATTAAATAAGCAACCCAGACATTTTTCTACAGTTTTCTAATAAATTTTTGCACTCTTAGTGAGGTGGTAAGCCTGTCTCTGGCTAGCAGATGCACTATTTTCATTTCTAAAGAAGCTGAGGTCTCAGTGGCAGCAGACAAAGTGCTCAGGGCAGTGACTTCTGGCAGGAATACCGAGCAACAAAGTTTCCCATCCAAAAAGTCTGCTATTTCCAGTGACCTTTATATGGTAACACCTTGAGAAGACAACCACATATTTTAAATCTGCAATCATATTTTTTAATAATAGAATCATGTTATTTAGTATGTTTTTGCTCCCCTATTATCAAACAACAACAGAAAATTACTTCCGTGTGATACTCCTTAACATGGACTGCAACCACTATTAGGAAAATTGATGACGCAGGACCTCTAAATTTTATTTTCTGGCTGTTTTTCTTTAATTATTTAACTTGTTCTGACTAATGATCGTCATACTCTTATTTTCTTTACTCCACTGTCAGGTTTTCATGCATTTTTTCCAGATCTTTATGGAAAGCTTCAAAAGCTTTTCTAAGCACTCCAGAAAATTAAACAATAATTGAGTCTTTTGTTTCTGCTTTTGAAGACTAAAGCTAATGAGAAGTAGGTCAAGCTGAACTCTTGTTTTCCCAAGCATTATTCCTGAAATCTGTTAGCACCTTGTATCTCTATTCCTCTCTTAGTAATACAGTGTGTTTACAAGCTCTCTGAGCATGTCCTCACATGCCAATTTTGCTGAACAGACCAACTCAAACAGGAGATACCGTCCCCAAATTTGAACAAGCAGCTCTTTGGGGTAGCTATTAAAAAAAAAAAAAAAAAAAAAAAAAAAAACAACCAACCAAAAACCAAAAAAAAAAACCCAAACCACAAAAAACTGAACATCACCCAGATCCACTAATTCACATTGTTTTTGGCTTACTTCCAGGCTGTGTCTTTAAGCTTTGAACAGGGACTAATGCAGAATACACACACAGAAGTTTATTATTCCACTGTTGCTCAGAGAATTTAATGCCAAAGAGAGCAAGGCAACGTGTAAGGGGACAATAGTTCCTTATAGCAAAGTTTTGCAATTTAAGATGAAAAGTAGAGTTCTGCTGTGCTGACAATTGTAATCCTTGTTCCATCAAGCAGTGCTACAAATCCTTGGACATCAGCACTGGAGTTACACCCACGTACGATGCTGTGGGACCTGGGTAACACAGCTGTGGGGCTCAGCTGCTTCTGCTGGGAAACAGAAGCTCTTGGGGCTCCAGGATCAGCAACCAGCCTGAGTTACTTCCTTGGGCTATCAGGGCTCTGGGAAGACATGGCTGCTGTCTAATGAATCCTGATGCCAAGCCATTTCAGGATTCAATCCCTGGAAACAGCCCCTCTCCACATCACTATTAACCCTTCAGAGCAGTCAGAACCTATTCAGGGGCTTTGAGGCTTTGATTTACCTCTATACAGATATAAGCCTTCCAGCAAAGACCCAGACATGTATCCTCTTTTATCTCTCCATTTCTCCCTGACATTTGATTTTCCACTTTCAAAGGTTTATATGGAAAAGCCGGAAATCACAACAATCCAAGATTCTGATGGCACAGAACCAGGCTAACACCTGAGAGTTATGTGCCACTATAGGAGACCAGACTACATCAGCAGGCTTAGTGGAATAATCCCTCCTTAGGAACAGAAGAAAGCTTGGAAACCACTGTTAAGGAATACACTTCACCATGGAACTGGATATTCTGCTGGTACTCAAGTACTGAGACATAGAATAAATCCCTGTTCTCACAGCTGGGCTGTGGATGGTCCAGCTTAGCTTGGAGAAACCACCTGCTGCCCTGAAGAAATAGCTCATGGCTGCATCTTCCTTGTTGGCCAAGAGAAAACCAGAAAAAAGCCTGAGCCACAGGACAGTTGGATAATGTTTTACCCCTGAGCCAACAGAAAACTGGTTTGCAGCTGAAATCAAGTATTGGTCTTGATCAATCAGTCAAAAGGCATATGGGGGAAGGTCACACTATCACAGTTCCCTAGATCTGCGTCTCCAACAAAGCTGTTTCCCTGGCACAGGCTCCACATAGAGAAATTCAAGCAAAATTTTGATTGCTGCAGGAAGAAATAGAACACAATCATGGATTTTTACATCGCTAAGGTGACGAGACACTCAGATAGCAGAACTACAGTGTGAATTATCATATAATCAATATTAACATGGTTATTATTCTTACAGGATAATTTATTTGTGTCAACCAAGTTGGTGTTTCTTTTCCATTCTGTTGTAATTCCTTTTCTTTTATGAAATGTAATTACATTTCCACAAACGCCATGTCTGCAGAGGGAGCATGCCAGAAAGCTGTCAGCCTTTTACTCGTCCTGCTGCGCTGCCAGATGCAGAATGCATTGATTTTCTGAAGACCATGAGGTGTCTCATTTTGCCCAATTCTCCACATCTGGGTGAAGCCACATGTGCAGACATCCACACAGCCAGTTTACAAAGGTGGCAGCTCATAAGATACTGAATTTAGCTCCCTTCCACCACAAGCCACCTACGTTATTAGGCTAGAAAACAGTATTGAAAGAATGAGAGCTGCAATTTCCACAGCAGATTACTCCAGACCTGCTGCAGCCACCTAAAAGGCAGGGCTACATAAATACAAGAAAACAAAGTAAGAGTTTTGCCATTCCCAGATTCCTGTGGAACAAATCTGGAATTTTGCCGTGCCTTTTCAATGACAGTGTTTTCGTTATCTTCTACCACCTGCCCCATTAGTAAACTACCAGAAATGAAAGCCTAAGTCATCTTAGGGTAAACTTTGTTATTCTTTATTAATGCTCTATAAATCAGTCTTGTTATAAATCAGGGAATGTTCATTAATCAATTCTCAAAAAATATTTTATTTGGCTAAGAGTGTCAAATCGTGAAAGTAACAAAGCAAAAATTAAAACCATGTGCTAGAAGTGGGTTCATGACTGCATGCTTACGTCAACAAAGCCTCATAACTGCACAAATAATTACCATAGATCATGTTAACTTTCATTAAATAAAACCATGCTGAAAACCAGTAGTACAATCTTTATAAAGCACACATGTTTTGTAATACACTTGTGTACTCAGGACAGCATTTTGCGCTCAGTTAACTGCAAGCTTGGGTTGCATGTGTGTAAATGCGGGCAGAAGTTTTCCTGCTGGCTTTCTATACACAGACATACTAAAATATGTAGACTTAAAACCCATCACTACTACTTTGCTCTGTAGTCAGAGCAATGTTATCCTCATTTTCAGACAGACCATGCTGCTGAGGGACAGAAACAAAGTTCAGGGATATCCAGACTTCATTCCTTAGCCTGTTACTACCCAGTTATTTAATATTTGATGGCCCATTTGAAACAAAGTAGGCCATTTGAAACAAAGTATTTAAACCTGGCTGAGACCAGATCATCAGGTACTGTGAATTGATTTCTCCATTAATTAAGGTGCAGCCCCTTGACTGTGTACTACCTGGGTCTGGTTTTCTTATGTTAGGCAACACTGTCTACATTTAGGAGAAGGCAGTAATAAAAAACTGTGCCAAGAACACAACAGAAACAAATCCTCGCAGAGAAGAAAAGTCAAACAGCAAAATAACATATCAGTTCCCTGTGCAAGATAACTCTGCCAATGAGAGAGTGTTTAGCTGGTATCTCTGTCTGTTCTAGTGCTAGAAAAGTATTTGAAAAAAAGAAACCATCACATTTGTCACACACAAAAGTCTAAAGCAGATCTGACCCAAGAGCTGTGCCAACAGAACATCATGGTCACTTCCCTAGACAACAGCAAACCACAGGAACCACATAGTTTCAAATTCCAGCCTGGGCCCATTTCTAGGCCAGTTTTTCTTCTTTTTCCACGTTTCTGTTTACTGATATTTATATTACAGCAGTTCCTAGAGGTTCTAAGTGATATCACACTGCTACTGAACTAGGCAACGTAAAAAATAAATACAACAAAATAAAACATACTGAGAGATCTCCAAGCAATTAGAAACTAAAGCAGACAAGACAGAGAGCAAAAGATATATTATTACTCATTTTGATTACCCTATGCTCAAGTCAGTGAAAACTAGAGAGAAAGTACCAATATAGGGCTAAGTAAAAATAAAGGCCCAGAAGGCAGGGGCAACGAAAAAGACTGAAACTCCCCAAACTCTGCTTCTAGAACATCTTTGTGTTTTGTCATTCAGATCTCTTGGGGCTGCTGGGGGTGATCCATCGCACTGGAAAGCCTAAGGCTGACTCAAAACGCAAAACTCCTGCCAAACACAGAGCACGGACACCTGGCCATCACCTCAGCCTGTCTGTGCTCATTTCTCCTATTTAAGTTTCTATGCACTACTGGTTATCAAAGGGGTGGCTGTTTAATTTACACAGCAAAGCCTACCCTGTGGAGCTCACACTTTGGGCATTTTAAACAAACATTAGATGCAAGCTCTAAAATGGGGCATTTACATGGGCTTTTATATGCATTCAGTTGTACAGGAAAAATAAATAGAAAAGAAGATTATTTAAGCCTTGGCATGGATGTAGCTTCATCTCAGAACTTTAGCACCTGATGCTTGTTAATCAGTTGGGGCCTGGAATGTTGGCAGAATCAAAAAATATTCTGCCAGGATTCTAATCTGAGATAAGCACCAACTGAATCTACAGAATAAACTGTGATTCGCTGCACAAAATTCAGGTTATGCAAAAGCCTCTTGTGATGTGCAGCAGGACAACCCATGCAGTGTTGGGGCAGGATTGAAAGCCCCTGACATGCAGGGAAAACAAATGCCTGCCCTGTCACAGGCCTGGTGCACATAGCACCCATTTGCTGATGAGCTGCATTGATTCTGTGAAGTGTCCCATGAAATAGGCCTTCAAAGCAGTAAAGAAAAAACCCATCCCAAAAGAGGACAACCACTGTGAAAGCTACAGAACCTTCTTTGTGTCTCTGCTCTTCCCTGCGGACCCAGGCCTTTGCCGTGAGCGCACACAGCAGGATGGAGGGAAGCCGTGCTCATTCCCCGGCTCCTGTGCCCACTTCCCTCTTCACCTGACTCTGTCTCTGTGCCCTGGCACTTCAGAGCCAAACTCACTCCTTTGAATTGCTTGGAACTTTAGGCAGACTATTATGGCAGCAAGATGCTGGATTAGCACAGCTACAGGTGCCCAATATAGATCTCCATCGTAGGAGTGAGAGGAGAAGGCTTTCCTGAAAGCTTCCAGATAAAATAAGAAGCTGAATAATTAATCAAAGATAAATGAGTTTTATCTGCACTTCCCTTCCTTGCCTTTTTCACATTTTTTCTGAATTATCTAAAGATGAGTAGAAAAGGGGAGAAAACTTCACAATAAAAGGAGGAAAAAGCCAAATAATACCATTTCTAAGGGAAGTTAAAAAGCAGAAAGCAGCCCATGCATGTGCAGCATAAAAAATCCAATATATCTGTCTCTGCTTGCTCATTCACACATCTGCCTTCTGTGCAATTTTCCCCACACGCTTCAAGTACACGACTAGAGACGTTGAACTTCACATTTCCCTCAGCCCATGGAAAATTGGATTTTTAATTAGAGGAAAATGTCTATTTTCCTTGAACATAGTAATTACATTTTTTCCCCCCAAGTCACAAAGCTCATTTGGGAAAGTTTTACCTGAATGTTTTTGTTTGCCCAAATTGAGAGGTTGGTGGTGGAAATAAATGAGGGCAAGGGGGAAGTTTTTTCTACATTTTTATTTTGGTATAAAAGGCTGGATTTCCTGAAAACCTTGAGATACGGAGTGTGGCAAAGTCTACAAATTACACTGAAAAATAATTCAAATTACACATGTATGTTAATATTTGGTGAACACTTCCCTCCCCAAGGAAGGGGTCAGTCCATGGGATAAGCCAGCTCATTCTTCTCCTCCCTGAGCTTAGCTGTAACTCTCCAGCTGACTCAAACAAGAGCACTTGTGTGCCGAACTGCTGGATGGTTGCTAATGCAGACCTTCACTGATTTCACATTTATCCATATGGCCCTTCCTGAAAGCAGCCTGAGGCACAAGCTGAGCCCCTGTTCTAAAATCAGAGTCCCCATGCTTTTTCAACCCAGGAGAAAGGAGTTCAGTGACAGCAAACCCAGTCCATCCAGTGCTAGATATGGCCGTATAAACAACAAAGAGAGGAGAAAAGGTTCAGTCCAGACCACTTAACCCACAGAATTAGTCTGAATCCAAGTTCTACTTCAGGCTGAAGTGCAAAAGGGGCTTCCTTTGAAAACAAAGTTACTTACAGGATGGACGTGCTTCATAATAGCCAGGGCCACTGACGGTTTGCAAAACAGACGATTTTCACCTGTGTTAGTTTATATCCAAGGGGAACCTGTGCCAGTGGCAACCATCTGATGACCCCAGGCATCAATCTGGTTTTCAGAACTTTACCCTGTTCACAGAATAAGCAAATGGACGTTTAATAGAGAATCTCATTCATTAGTAGTGGCTTTCTTAATGTTTTTCTTACATGATGCCTGGAACTTACTGTGTATGTTCAACCACAAGTAATGAATGTGTTTTGGGAAGGAGATACTGCAGAAATGGTTAGGATATAATGATCCATAGGATGTGGGTAGATAGGAGAATGGAAAAGCGGGAAATCAAGCAATTCAGAATGTGAGCCAAAGACACTGAATCCAGCAGACTTTGGATAAAATTTGTTTTAAGGTTAGACACATATCTTGCAAACACTACAAATAAAAGGGCAGAGCTGATCCTTTCAGGGAGCAAACAAACAGAGATGGAAGAGGCCTTGAAAGATGGTTGAGGGGTGCAGCTGCAATAGGAATAAAAAGGGCATGGTCTTGCAAGAAGGTAAAGGAATAGTGCTGGAAGCTTGGCTGGATTTGCTCAGAAATGAGGATTTAGCAAACAGGGACTCCAGAGGGAAAGGGAGATACATCCTCTGGTACTGAGCCCATTGCTGGAGCCACGTGCCACAAGCTCTGATGGCGGAGATGGAGCTGCCCTCACTGACACCCCTGTTTCATTTTAACAGTGGAAAAAAAGAGGGTTGTGGAAGTTTTTCAGTAAACTGCACTTGTTTGAAAGGAAGAAAATGGCCATGGACCATATTATGAAGGAAAATATCTACCCTACTAAAAAGAATGCTTAGCTCAGGCACAGAAAGTCCTCAGAAATTGCGTTGCATCTGCCCCACCCTTCCATGCCTGCTGCTAAATCTCACCCATTCCATTTTCACCTGCACCTCAACTTGACTTTCTCTTTCCCACTGACCCTCAGATTTGGAAATAATAAAGGAGAAATAAGATACTGCTCTTGTTTTCTGAACTGTACCAGCTTCTTCTGAATTTATTGCTGAGATCTATTTTTTGGCAGTAATAACAAGAAAGGTGGATCTGGAACACAGAGGCAGGTGTGCAGCTACAGCCCACATGGCTGCTTTGTGTGGGGATGAAGGGAAACATGGGAGGGTTTGATCTGTGCCTGACAGGCCAGAGGCTCTTTTATCTCTCCTTGAGGGATGCTGGAGGGGAGCAGCTCAGCTGCTGCTCCATCAGATACATTTTTCCTGCTGATTTCTGGGCTGGGCAGTTTTGTATTACAGCTGACCCACACAATCTGGCCTTTTCTCCTTTGGTTTTCTTTGCATTTGGTGTTGGAAAAGCCAACAAGAGCAGACTAATCTGAAATCAAATCCAAGTCAGCTCCAGAAAGTTACTAGAATAAGGGTTTGATACTTTCACTAGGACAAGGAAACAGAGAAGCACTTTATGCTCAGCAACAAAACAGGACAACTGTTGTGAAGGATGAAGAAATACTGACACTTTCACTAAAAAAAAGAGATATTGATACACGACTTCTATTTCGCTGATATCTCCCTTTAGGTCTTACAGATCCCATTTGGTGGTCAAGCAGAACTCACTATAAAGCATTTGGGAAATTAGTTTTTTGGGAGAAGCCAAATCTAAAGCTCAGCAATAAAACAGGACACAACTCTGCCCACATTTTTGGAGGGACAGCAGAGATCTCATAAAACCTGGTTCCATTTGATTCAATTTGTGACTACAAACTTATATATCTCCTTTCCACTGTTGCCTCTCAATGTCACCACTGCATACAGGTAGCTGAAACAACTTTGCTCCCAACAGTTCCCACTTAAACACCAAAAAAAGTGGCTGCAATGCAAGAATTCACTTTTGGGGGGGGTGGGAAAACCCTCTTCAAGCTCTCCCAGACAGGAATGAACTTCTCCTGCTATGTTTTTGGACTGGTGAAATAGGACTGGATGCTTTAGGAAATGCAGGCTACTTTCTTTATTTGCTTCAACAGGCACATAAGTTAGAAAATTCAGCTTTGTGTCTGTCCTAAAGGCCTGAAATTCAGACTGAAAGCAATAAGGGCATATCTGTACTGGTGGTGCACACATCATGGAGTGGGATCTGCCAGCCAGGAGCATATCCTGGGGAGGATATCCAAGTCTCTGTAAATCTTACCCATCATTAGGCTCCAGCTCCATAAAATCTTGGCCTCAAGTAAAAATTACATTCCAAACAGGTGTACCTCAAGTTTCTTTCTAGAAAAGCCAGCTTGAAAGCATAAGTAGGACAGCTCTGCCCTAATCATTTGGCCAGTGACATCAACACAGCTACAAGCAGCATTATCCAAAATAGAAACTAAACATATAAGCACACAGACCGGACTGTCATGCTGTGCCTTCACTACAAGGCCTACCAAACGACCATTTTTGCAAGTATTAGAAATATGCTTTTAATTCCTTCTAGTTCTAGTACTCATTGCTACAGTCTAAGAATAAATTATGTCCCTTAGTTATTTAAATAACCCTTGTTCCTGAAGCCTTCATGTCCTCAGAAGCTACCACACCTTTTCTTGGCTGGAGAACCAAGGCCAGACTTGTAATTTGTCCAAGGCCATATAAAAAGATATTAATAGAGGGAATTTATGTCATGGCCAACATCTGGTGTAGATTATTTACAAATAACTTGGCTCTCTAAAAAAAAAAGAAAATAATAGTTTTTAAGTTTGTTTACAAAGTTGCTGCATGTTGTTTCCACTATTTTATTAAGAGCACATGGAGCCATGCTTCCAAACAGCAGCATTAAAAATAGACGAGGATTCACAGTGGATGAAATTCAAGCTTTGGTTTTGATAAGCATCCAGAAGTCAGGACTAGCCAAACTCCTTTGGTCAGCCAAGAATTTATAGCAAGACATTTATTATGGAAAGCTAGGGTAGGAGAAACCTAAACAGAAGCAAGCCAGAATCTTCCAGACAAACCCATCTGCCATGTAAAGGTATGTCACAGATACCTTGCCACCAAAAGGCAGCAGGGAGAATGAAAAATGTCTAAGCAGTTTGATCTGAAGTATTCAAAGAAGGTGAAATTACTTTATTACCCACAGTACCAGAGTACAACAGATTTTCAGAGGAGGATGTTGGAGAAGGATTTGCCTTTTACACCAACACTAAATTTTCCCTGTGGAATAGCCCAGTTTGTCAGGAGAAGCTTGAAACCTCTAAGTCTAACAAGGAGTGATCTCCGAGATGTCCAGCTCTGTTCCACTTCCATTCACTGCATAGGTAACCCCCCAAAAAATCCAGCTGAGAATGTTCACTGCTTTCACTGGATTGAGTTACACTTTGTCATCTGGAGACACTGGGCAGGTTACAGAAGGAGTAAAGGAAGAGTATCCAGTATTTAGGAATTCATTAAAAAATGCAGATTAAAAGAATGAGAGCACATGGAAAAACAGTAGAGCTCCGACCACACGAAGTCTGCCAAACCCGGGATTCTACAGGAAGGAGATCATAACTGGAGAGCTTTCCTGAGCATGAGTGGGTGACCTTCACAAAAGAGCATCAACTGGATGCCTGCATTTGGATTTTCTATTTGATTTCCAAACAGACTGCAAAGGTGAAATGCTCAGATATTAACTTAAAAGGTTGGTAAAACATGGCTTAACCCAAAGCTTGCTGTGTGCAGTTTCTGGAGATTTTAACTACCTGTCTGCACATCTGTAAGAAATGTGTGAGTTTACCTTGGAACCACAACCCTCTGTTCATAAACCTGGAACTAAGATGTACTGAAACAGCTTGCTGTCTTTTTAGGACTCTAACATTTAATCCTGTCAGACTTCTGCAGACCTGGAAATGGTTGGACCTGTTCCTGTCACAGCCAGGAAGGATTACTGCATTCTTTCTTCTGAATTATTTTTACAGAAACTTCACTTCACTCAAACTAAAGTTGAGGACCTTCCTGTGTGCTGAGTATCTGGCACTTTAAAGAATAAAGCAGATTTACCCACTGCAAAACCAGATTACTGATACCAGACTGCAGCCAGATGCTGCTCTGAAATATTTAATCAACAGGGTAAGGATCTCTCAAAATCACTTTCCCTTGCTAGTCTGTATCTTCAGATGGATTTAGGACTGAGATTTTCTTAACCTGGCACAGCTGCTTCTGGGACTTCTCTCCACTCTATATCCATTTCTCTTCCATCATAATCATCCACATCACAGCAGATCTTGCTGCTTCCAGGGTTCTTATTTGCTGCACATCCTGCTTTATCTGACTGCGACCAAATCCACTCCAGTTTGTGCATTATGTGACCAAACTGGTGCAAACCAGCAATGCTCAGAGGATAATTCATCCATTGAAGCTGAGGCCACTTGTTGGCAAAACAAGCCCAGGCTTTGATTTTTTTCTTTCAGAAAGTGTTAACTTTTCAAAACTGAGTGTAACTTAATTTCCCCCTCAAATGATCTGTGGTCTGTTCAATACAGTGAGAAAAAGATAAATGATTTTTCCTTCACCTGCTCTTTTGCCTCACCACAAAGGTACAGGTGTGCCTGTCATTCTCAAAGCCTGGGGACAAAGTCAAAGAAGAGGGGTACTTAAAGCTCTGTTTATGAGGGGTTTAAATTTGTTATAAAGGTTGGTTCTCTCCACCTGGCATCATTTAAGCAAACAGGTGAATCTCACTTGTTGAAAAATAATACGCTTGATTCTCCTCAACTTGACTCAACTCTAATGGATTTGCAGTGTTATAACTCTGAACAGACCCATGGGATGTTTATGCCCTACAAATAAACAAAAGTAGCTTTTCTTTCAGCAAATGCAATCTGTTTCAACCTAATGATCTATGTTTCCACTACTGAAAGAAATCCTACCCCTACTTGGCTAACCCCAGTATTAGTCAATAATGACTTCTAGAGTATTCAGCCAATCTTCTGGGAAAAACAATATTATATATGTGTTTTGCCAAGGCAGAAATCATAAGCAAAAATATTGGACCAGCTGACATAAATTAGCACAGCTCCATTGACAGAGGTTGCACAAACTAGAAGCTCTGCAAAAGAAAAGAAATAATAAGCAAACTTCCCTACTAGTTGTAGGAGACAAAACTGATGTTTCAATTACCGTATTACCCTAAATCATTGGTAACAATAGTTGGGATGATTTCAGTTCTTTCTATATTTTTTCTTTTAAGAACACAAATTCCCACAGCTAATTTGAAAAATAACTCCACATAATATGCACACAAGAAAAAATAAATCTGCTTTCAAGGTAAAGAGGCTCTAATTCAGATTTTTGTCATGAGAACAGGATTCTGAGATGGTGTACATAAAATTCAGCTTTTGATATAGTACTAAAGGCTACAACAGATGATTTCAGAGAAGACCTGGCCAAATCTTTACTCAGCTGCTGCAAATGTCTCTTCCCAAAAGCCCAATTTTGCATGAAAGAAAGGACTGGTCTGTCGAGATGTGTCCAAAAAGTGTCCATGGACAAGACCTTTGTCTGGAGTAATTCCAAACAAGTTTTAATGAATTCATACCACACAAGTGGAGAAGGGAAAAAATCAAAAGACAAAAGCATTTAGTTTTCATAATTCAATTAAAATAGAAATTATATTTTTCAAAATTATCTCCAATTTCAGAAAAGAAAAAAAATATATTTTTCAAGACAAAGCCTACACAAAAGCAGCAATCTTTGATTATTTCTAACAAAGATCTTGCGGTCCAATGTGGCCACCTTTTAAAATCTCTCCATTACAGAAACACTTACTTGGGTTGACTGTAGGACCAACAGCCCCACAAGTTATCCAAAGAAGTTCAGATGGAATTTTTGTGCTGATAGAAATTTGGCAGAGAGAAGAATAAAGTGCTGGGGGGCAAATCCCCACCTGGAATAAATGGATTTCTGGGCTGTGCTGATCTCAAGCAGCCGATGGTCCGGCCTGTGGAGACTCCACCATTGTTCCAAGTCAGCCCAGTCAGTTCATGACCCGCCTTGCTCTGACACCCCATAAACTTGAGCATTTCAAAGGAGCAATGACCCTACCAGCTTGTCTACTGTCTCTGATTACCCCAGGCCAACCCACAGCTGTTCCTCATCAAAAAACTAAAGGAATAAACCCCCCTTATAGCAACCCGAAAATCTGACGGGCATTTTTCCACTCTACTTTGCATATTTGAGTGCTGATTTGCTTATCTCCCAGCCAGTGCTAATTATAAGGTTATTAACCTCTCTGTGAACTTCATTCACATCATAACCTGGTTCCTTTCCCTGCTGACATTACCTTACTCAATTTAAGAGGTGGAATATTAATCATAGGAAATGCTGTTACTGGGATACCTTGTCCAAAACCACTATCCACAATTTCTCTACAGCTGAAAAATCATACTGAAGTCAAAGACTTGCTGGTTTGTGGTCTACTGAAACTGTTTCAAAAGTACATTTATTTACAACCCTGCTTATCCTGCTCAAGTAAATAAGATGAAATGTTACTCTGTTGATAGAAAAACTTGCACACCAGTAATTTTGTCTCTTTAAAGCCACCTAATATAGGGTCTATTTGTGATCCTCTTCTACCTGTGACAGGGAAATCCCTACTCTCTATATACACAACGAGGGCAAAAAGCAAACACTGTAGGTATAACAGATTTGGCAGAACCATCTCTCACCTGGCAGGTGGATCAGCCAGCAGAGAATGTGTGTCTCCAGGAGAAAACTCAGGTCTCCAGGAGAGCTATCACTGCTGCCTGCAACAGTCACCTGTTTCATTTTTGGGAGACAAGAAAAACAAAACAGCCTTTCTGAAGAGCAAGTCTGACATGAATTTCATTGAAGTTCACAGAAATGCTTCCTGCTAATCCCTGTGAACTTTGGATCAATTCCTGTATTTGGCAACTGAAGGGATGCTCATGCACTGGAGATTGGAGTAGATAAAAATAAATCCAATAACAGAAGTGAAGTTCTCTGCTTGTGTGGAGGCTCCTGGCAGAAGTGTTGCTGAGAGAGAATATGTTAAAAAAAACCCCATAAAACACAGGTTTTCATTATTTCTCCTTAGTAACAGCAATATTGTTTTTATTATGTGCTTTTGAGTATACCTTTAAATTTAGAGCTATTTTTAGGTTTTCTCACCTAAAACTACAGGTAGAGGGCACAACAGACAAATCCAAGAAACCAAACTATTAATTAGTGTGAGCTCCCATGGTACCTGAGCCAAAATATTACTGCAGAAGTTTGATTTTGTACAAAGATATGGCTCATAAAGTCCAAAGATCACAAGCAATGAGCTGCAGGGCTCTATCTCCCTATCCCCAAGTCTCCAACACACACAAAGGCAAAATTGTAACAGCTGGAGACAACACACAGCTCAAGCTGAGTTTTGCCCATGATGAGGAAGTAAGTTGGCATCAGACACCACAAAGTACCCTAAGGCTTTTCCAGAGCTACTGACTTGCATGCAAAGCAGTCAAAGGCTGCTCTGACACACAACAAATAAAGCTGAGAAAATGACATCTCTGCTTGTAAAATTCAACCACATGGATTAACTCAGACATGTTTAAATATTGCAGGATAACCTTTCATATAAGTTCAATTTAATTTCAGATGGTACCTCAAACTCCTGATCTCTTACTGCATTTCACCAAAGGAGAAAGAAGAAGAGAAAGGAAGATTCAAGCAGAAATCTTAGCATAACTCACAACAGAGGTGGGAAACAAGTGAGAGAAAGCCCCTGCTTTATTTGCACAGACACATCTTTTGACCCTCTTTCAGCACAATGGGGGAGACAAATCCAAACTCAGCAGCCAAGAGCTCCTGAGCACACTGTGATTAAGGACATCTAGAGCTGGAGAGAGGAGTGAAGCAGATACAGGGTAGCAAACACTCTTCCCACTGGAGCACACAATCAGGTAGAAGAGCAAGGATAAGAATCTGCAGAACACAGAACGTGCTCCTCCTCTCTTCCAGGCCTCCTCTGAAAAACCCCCACAAGCCACCCAAGTCCCAAGGATAGTCCACAGAGTATTGGGACGACTTCCCACCTGGATGTGAAGCCAGGACCTAAATCCAGATACACTGCTCCACAAAAATGTGGCTAAAATAAACATGGCAATACCCTCACTCATATAAACAACCCAAGCTGTTTATATGTCAAGTTCAGACATTCATGTCAGCTGGTCAAGGGCTGCATGCACTGATTTTGCTCTGTGGTGAAATTACAGTAAAGTAATAAAGTGTAACAGGGATTTGCTGAATACAACTGAAATGCAAAATTTCCTTCTTTTTTTTTTTTTTTTTTTTTTTTTTTTTTTTTTTTTTTTTTTTTTTTTTGTAAATGGATGAACAGAAAAAGCTTCAGTAGCAAGCCTGACGTGACCTGAACTTCGGCAAACCTTTGAAGAGAACACTGACAATTAGTATTTCGATTTTTGAGGGGAGGCAAGAGAAAAGGGGCACGGTTGATAATTTCTCCAAATCTTTAGCAAAATGGTTTCTTTGTAGTGTTTTGGTTTTTTTTTTTTTGTTTGTTTGTTTTTTTTTTTGTGGGTTATAATTTTTTAAAATTTTAATTACAGGTTTATTCTTTTCAGTCCTCCTCTTGCACCTAAGGGTTGCCCCAAAACTTGTGTTTATTTCTTTTTTAACCTGATTCATCAAGAGTTTCTGATCTGCTGAGCCATGCAGAGCAGTAAGGCAGTTCAGTAGTGAATTCTGATCACTGTCCCGTGTGAGAGCATATTTATGCAAGTAAACTCTCATACAGAGTAATATTAATTTACCATTGTTTTAATGACTTGCATGCATAACTTTTAAAGCACCAATCTTAACTTGATGATGCAACTGCACTTCTTATAAAAGACTACAAGCCATGCACAGAAGGCTGCAGAAATCAGAAGTCCTATTAACTCCCACCAAGTTGTAAATCTAAAATCTGTGCTGTAACTACGGGGACTCTGGTCTAGGAGACCCTGTAGGAAATGGGGCATATTGTCCAGGATATCTCAATCCTCAATGCCCTGCACAGCCTCTCTGACAGACTACAGAATGCAGCATTTCTTCCACAGCAGTTATAACTCAGGCTGTGAAGAAATAGTGACCTCTTCCATTGGGTGACAAGGGGAAAAAGAAGCCAGCTTGATTGTATCAAAAGCAAACTCTAGGGTTTAAAAAGTTTTTTTAAAAAAAAGTCATTCCTCATCAGCCCAAAGTGTTGGATTTCAAATATTTTTTACCTTAAACCAGAAATCTCAAATTTTGCATTTGATAAAACTAAGTTTTCCAGAGGAATTCATCTGTACTTACACCTCTCTTCACATGTTCAAAATGCTTTGAACAAATTAGAAAGCTAAAAGTTCTAAGCTGGTAAAACCTAGGTTAGACACTTCAGATTTCCAAAAATATAGTGATAAAGCACTAAAAAAGTTTCAACATCTCTTCCATTTGCTCAGTATTTTTAGCCAAGACTATTTACCACTCTTCCCCAACCTTACAGAGAGTGCATGAATTTCAGCAAATCTGTGATTCATTGCAGCAACTCAGTTTTGTTCAATGAGCACTTCAACTGCAGACTCAAAAACATGCTAAGGCTTGAACCCAGAATAGAAAAAACATATTTTATTTTTCTAAAAGTAGAAATGGAATTCTATAAAGAGGAATAGTGCTGCTTGTCTATGAAACATGGTATTTTATGCAGATACAGTCAGGCAGAACACTGCCCTGGGCTGAAAGACCAGGCTGAGTTATCACAGCAGCGGGAGAGTGGAAGGAAATGACTGGTGCTGCATTTGCAAATTTGAACTGAATTTAAACCCTTGGTCAACAACATTTTTCACCTGTCCAGTGCTGATCCCACGCACTGTACTGGGAGAACAGTGGGTTTTTTCATTTGTTTGGTTTTTGCAAGAGTCTTACCCAGCAGCAAGTGGGGGAGACCAATCCTAGAGGTGTAGAATAGGCAAACTCCTCTGGAGGCAATGCTGACAGCACACGCTGACCTTCTGTGCTCAGGAATTAGTTAAAGTGTCCCTGCCCTCCTGAAGCAAAGTCAGGATGTTAAACCCACAGCTATCTGCCCAGAAAGGTTTGGAAGAAGTGCATTTTGGGCTGGGCAAGCAAAGATGCAGAAACTTTGAATACCAGGAGGGAGTCAGGCAGCAATGGCA
Source organism: Cettia cetti (assembly GCA_013401135.1). Taxonomy (NCBI): domain Eukaryota; kingdom Metazoa; phylum Chordata; class Aves; order Passeriformes; family Sylviidae; genus Cettia; species Cettia cetti. The sequence goes on from VZUI01070451.1 coordinate 57,867, forward strand.
GCTCTGAGCACAGCTCAGCTTGGGACTTGTTTTAACTATGACTTGGGGGTTTTGCACTACAGTTTTATGGACAGAAACAGCTGCCTGTACAGTAGGGAAATGACAAGTAGGATAACAGAACAGAATGCTGGAATGCTTTGGCTTGGAAGAGACCTTAAGGATCACCTTGATCCAATGCCCCTGTGATGGGCAGGGACACCTCGCACTAGACCATGTTGCTCAGAACCCCATCCAGCTTGGCCTCGAACACTTGCAGGGATGGGGCACCCTGTTCCAGTGCCACCACCCTCACAGAAAAGAACTTCCCCCTCATATCCACACTAAACCTTCTCTCTTTCAGTTTGAATCTATTGCCCCTTTTCCTGTCACTCCAGGCTCTTGCAAGAAGTCCCCTCCCATCTTTCTTGTAGGCTCTAGAAGGTACTTTAGGTACTAGAAGGCTGCAATCAGGCCACCCCTAAGCTGACTTTTCTAGGCTGAGCAAACCCAATTCCCTCAGCCTTTCTTTGAAGGAGCGGTGCTCCATCTCTCTAATCTGAGAAGTAAAATATATATTTTTTTTAAAAAGGCACATTTCATTTTGCTAGAGGTAAGTTTCACACACAAAGTCACACAAAAGGGGCATTCCTCAGCCCAAATACAGGCATCTACAAGCTGTTTATCTCAATGCTCCTACAATTACAGCAGAGAACAGTAACTTCTAATTTACACTTTACCTCCAAGATAGAGAATTAAACAAGTTTAAGTATTGTCTGTAACTTATATTGATGATAAAGGGGACCCAGGGGACTGGATCAGCTGTGGAAATACCTGAAGGTGAGTGGAATTCAGTGATACCAGAAAGTCAGTACTTCATGCATGTGCACCAACTCACAGTTTGCACACCTCAAGAACCAGTTTTCTCCTCCTCCACAAAAAAGACAGGATAATTTAATGTCTTTCCAGGTGTACTGAACATTCCCTGTCACCCTTTAGACTGCTCCATACACAGCTCCTCAGCACACCACTAAGGCAGCTCTGTGGCTCAGACATTATCTCCTTGACCCAGCATCTGGATGAGGATTTGGCCATCAAAGCAGTAACATGCCAATAGCAAAGGAAGTTAAAAATGCCATTGGACACAGAACAGATTTAGTTTTTCTCACTTAGGTGTAAATACCAAAGCAGGGTGTGCAATTCAAACAGTGCCTTCTCATTCTTAAAGGGTTTAGGCTGGGAATTTGCTGCGTCCATGGAAACACCAGGAGAAAGGATTTCAAGCGAGATTTCCACTTTCTACCACTTGCTTTATTGAGTCTTTTCATAATGCATGGGTTGCTGTTGGCTTTGCTTGCAAACAAGGACCTGGGCTTAATCCCACCTGTCAGGCAAGCACAGCAGACAGATTCTCTTCATAATCCTGCTCCAACCCCACTTTAGAATCTTGCACAGAGGCAATAAATATTCTTGGATTAACATCCAAGACACATCCAGGTGGGTTAGAATAGAAGCATGCACACCTTACCCTGAGAATAGGCTGACATAGTCCATGCTTGGGGTGGCTTTGTTAAAGCAGTCAGCAGGGTAGTTGGAAGATGAATAATTGAAGAAACAGCTTCTTTAATATGAACCATGGGCAGCATGTGGTGCAACTTTCCCTCTGTTTCCCCCTCCCCAACAAGAATTCTTCATATCAAGCTGGTTTGGTGCTAAGTGCACATATCTAGGAGGCATTTCTCTCCAAAATTTGGATCCAAACACACATCAAAAATAACAGTTCATCCGTCACGGTTGGGAAGCATGTATGACAAGAAAATATTTGCTTTGCTCTGGTTTTGTGTTTGGTTTGCTGACCGCTTATATCAAAAAGCTAGAACAGCTTTTTCATCTTGCCGTAGTTTAGAAACATTTATAGGACAGATGGTCTAAATTTGTGGGTTTTATAAACTTAATGAGAATGTAAAAAAAAAAAAAAAAAAAGGCGCATATGGGTGCAATATTTTCTGGGGCTTCTTTGAGCTGGCCAAGAAGTAGCCCACTGCAGAGGGGAGTAACAATTTCATTGGGAACTCATGCCAAGGTTTACAAATGACTGAGAAGAGGGACTGCCACAGGCTTTCTTCACCTCAGTACGAGTTTCACTTGCATTGTGTGGTATAGGGAAAACATACATTTATTTATTCTTCCCAGGAAGCAACATTTCTTAAACTTTGCCTCCACATAACTGCTAAATGGGCTGGCTCTGGTAGCTCAACAAAAGGCACAGGTGGTGCTCCATCCTGAAGGCTTGCTCTTGGGGCAGGCCCAACAAAGAGTTTAGCTCTCAGTTCCTCTAGGATGGTTGTATTATCTTAATCCTACATGCAGCTCTCTCTGTCTCCAGACACCACCATTGCAAAAGGACACTGACAACGTAATCTGGCTTCAGTTCAGACCAGAGAACAGGGAGTTGAGACATCCATAGGGAGGCCCTGGTCCCAGGCTCTGTCACAAACTTTGGGCAGTTGAGCATTACTTTTGTCCTCAAGTGGGCTCCAAACAGAGCCACCATGAGCACAAAATGAGGGAGGAGAGTTCTCTCTTCAGGGAAGAACCAACTATCCCAGCATCCAATCTCTTTCTCCACTTACTCCAAGAGCTGGTGTGTGTGAGTGTACCTCAAAGTGAATCGATCAGTGAACAGAGTAAAACCAACTTGTAAGGTCAGTGGGAGCCCTATTTCCTCACTATTAAACACTTAATAAAAAGCACCATCTTTTCAGGCTCCTAGTACCAGTCAAGCTCTCCATCTAAAAACTTAATCTCACCTGAAACACTTCAGGTTGAAATAAAGTAGGTTGAAGATGTTTTTATGAAACAACATCCTTGGTATAAGACTGAGAGTAAGAATCTCCTGTTAGGGAAAAATCCCCCTTCATCCAGCTCTCCAGGCTGAAAAAGCAAATTTAAAAGATCAGCTTCCAGTTCTCCCTTATGTGAGCTATTAAAATACTCATGAACAAAGTGCAATCCATCAAAACAAGCTCCACTAACTTAAGACCTCAATTTTTACTGTGGACAGTCCTCTTCCAATGAAACACACTAGGAGGCATCTACCTCAAACTATTTTCAGTGAAATATTTCAGAATGTTGTCACATAAGCTGTCACTTTTAGTTTGTGCATAAACACAGCATTAAGAAAAAACAGGCAGCAATTCTCTCAAAATTATTGTCTAAGCCCCTTTGCAATCTTAGGCATGCACTGTTTCATTTTACACCCAGCTGCTGCTTCCAAAAATCTTCTTCAGGATCCTGACTTTTTAATATTATTCTCTTTAAATGTGACAGCTCAGACTATGGTCAGGTGTGAAGGAACTGTGCAATACTTTGAGGAAATCTTGAACAAATCCTTTATCCCACTAATTTCAGGGGGTATTTAAATGAGCAAGGCTTACAGACTGTGCAAGCCTTGCTTTAGCATAGATTTCAGGCTCTCTTTTACCAAGCAGCTGAATAGAAATCTCACTTATTAACAAGCAGAGCAAAAGCAGCACATGGGAGTGCTGTGCCCTGATCTGACCCCCAGGATTCCTCTGCACGTTATCAGTTCAAGACAGGACTACTGTGTGTACAAAGGGTTTATTCCCAATGATAAGTCATCTCTAGACAGGATCCAACAAAATCCAGCTATGCTGGGAGAGAAGGAGGCTGTAATTACACAAAAATCACCTTTTCATGCAAGGCAGAAGCATGCCTGCCCCCCCCCCCACCAGCTCCTCACCCACCCCCACCTCCCAATAACTAAAGTTCTCAACAAACATTCAACAAATATTTGGACAAACAGCCAAGGACTTCTCAGAACATCAAATGATTATTAAATCTTAAACTGTACTTTCCAAAAATAATTTTCTGCTGCTGTTTGTTTGTTTGAAAGGAAGGGTAGTAAAATCCACAGATGTGTACTGCCATAAACCTTTAGATGAGACTCAATTTCCTTGATGTCCAACGATAAAATCCACTAATAAATGTGTACAGATGCAAAGGCCTATTTGTTGTCCTGTCAAGTCAGGCCATGTGGAACAAAAAACCTAAAAGCAACCAGGAGAGGAACTAATGATGTAGGCTCGCCTCTGCCAAGATGCACTTACTGCAGTTCCTGTGACATTTAAGGAACATAATGATGGGACATTCCTTTTTAACTTTATTGTTTTGTCAAAAGAGGAGTTTTACAGCTGAAGATCACGTTCCCAAGATAGTCAATTAGGTTATGCAGATTTACACACACACTGTGATCTCCTTTGTGCAGCATGACCAGTTTCTTTGCTAACAATCACTCACATTTGATGACAAAGATGGGGCTGGTGTCAATATCTCCCATATAGAGCCAGATTATTTTTTTTTTTTTTTTTATTTTAAATGCTTTCCATGAAAAGCTCTTTAGATCTCCTGGTGCATCAGGACAGCTTTTCTTTTTTTAATCTCCAGATAATTATTTCTGAATGTGCAAATATAGTTTTCAAGGGGAAAAAAACCCACTCTCTGGAGTAACCAAACACCAGATTTCCGCAGTATGAAAGCCATTTTAAGGCACTGTGGTGTGCTTCGTGGTTAGCCCTGCTTCTACTTAATTAGGGACCTAAGTTATAAGTCCACAGCTGCAGGAGAGCAGTAAATAGCTATTGCTGACTTCCTTATTGCCAATATGTACATCATGATTGTAGGGTGAAGAGCAGGGAGCTTTTCGTAAACACTGCCTTGTGCAGCAACAGTACTTTGATGTCATAAAAATGCTGTTACATATTTTAAAGTCTTAATTGTGGTCCACTGCGGTGCTGTCAGCTTCCTGGTGGAGCACTAACCCTTTCCGTGATTTCTGGGGGATACAGAACACTTCTTTGCAGGTTTCCCAATTAATGCAATCTATCCTCACTGATTGCAAAGCACCAAATCCCCCTATAGCACATGATTTCCATGCTGGGGAGGGAATGGAGAGGGGGGAAGGAAAGGAAAAAAGCCCTCCCCCCTCACCTCCCCAGTTTGAAGGGCACTTGCCTGCTCCATCTTGTTCTGATTACCAGCATCCGCTTGCTCACTGTTAGGAACACTCCCCCACTAAACACCCTGGCCAGAAACCCCTTAATTCAGCACCTCCAAGACAAGAGTCCCCACAGCAGCGGGCCCAAATAAACCTTCATCTTTCACCAATCCTTGCTACAATATCCAGACAAACCCTCCCACCTCAGCATATTCTGGCTTTGTGCATGGACTCTCCAGGCTCTCTCGTCTACTTGCATTCTTCAGGTCACCCAAAACTGAAAGCCTTCAAATTTCTCATCAAAATTTTTTAATGCCCTATCTTGCTTCTATGCCCATTGCTGCTACCTTAATAAAAATTTTTTTCAACCAGCTCTCAGCCATTTTGATCCCCTCCATGGGAGGCAACTTCTGATTGCTACCCCAGAAATGGTGGAAAGCTGTCTGAAAAAGCCTCAAATCAAAACAAGCAAAGCTTGCAAGAGCAAAACCTCACCTGGTGTCACCAAAACCACTTCTGTTCCCATGGCGGTGCCAAGCCCTGCCCCTGGCTGCAGGGCCCACTCCTCAGGGGGATGGGACAGACACTGCAGGACCCACCAGCCCTCCTGAGCTCACACCTGGCATTAATCCCTGGGTCTCCACACAGCCACCTGATCCCAAGTGCTCTCTCCTTGTCTCCAGGATCCACTCCTGTGCTCTGGGTGTTGTAGGTTGTCTGCACGAACACAGAAGTTCCTCCTGGCCTTCAGAGCACGCACTCTTCTGGAGAGATCAGCAAGTAAGAACTCAGCCTCAGAAGAAAACTTTAAGGAGTGGACAGGACACTGAAGAGAAGGACTTAGGTCTAGTCCCAGCTCTGCTATCACCCTGGTAAGCACAAAGACCTCTCTTCCTTTTTTCACACTTTTCTCCACATGTTCCCACAAAGTTTACAGGAGCCATGGAGACCAGCTCCTCTCAGCACAAGGTATTTGGCAGGTGTGGTGGGCAACACAGAGGATGGCACTTGCAAGCTCACATTCTATTTCATGTCAGTAAATAAAAGCCACCTATTCCCACTAAGGCTGAACAGGCTGACAGGAAGAGGTCCCAGGTTCTTCCCCTACTGCCAGCAATGCATTCAGGGATCAAACATCACCTGCAAGCAGGCTGCTGACCTCAAGTAGTCTTTCTAGACATCCTTGTAAACAGAAATAAAGAACAATGCTAGAAACCACAGAGGGAGGACTTACATCTACAGAGATGGGATTTGTGCAGTGTCCCTGGTAAACACCAGCACTTTGGAACTTGTCTTGATGAATGGGGTTGTCTGATGGCAACACAATGGGGACTGATGATGAAACGGTGACAAATGGGTTTCCTCCCGGCTGGACTCAGCTATTATTTGCCATCTGCACAGTCTGTCTCATGGAAACATATTTTGCAACATGAACACTGATTTCATGCAAAAAACCCCAGAGTCCTGTCTGACAAAGGCAGCTCCCAGAGCAAGAAGGAACTGGATTAAAGGCACAGAAGAAGACAACAGCTGTCCCCAAGGGAGTTGTAGACCTCAAAGAATGACCCAGCAAAGAAAGAAATGGCTTTAGTTTGTGCACCTGCATTTACCAAGTCAGCAGAGCATCTGTGATCAGCCTCGACAGCTCAGTCTGTAGATAAGGGGGTGGGGATATTACCAATGAAAGGAAATGCATGGAAAAAAGCTGGCCAGGAGAAAGGAGAAGAGTTAAGACAAATTTAATTGACTTCACAGTAGGGAGCAACAAAAGGAAAGATATTTGTGAAGCCATTAAAAATTGGCAAGGAAAGTAGGGGAAGACAGATACATCAGTCACACAGGAGAAGAAAAGAGCTCTGCCAGAACTGAATTGTCAGGCTGTTTCACAGTGACACCCAACCCATTTGGTTATGCTTCAATTCAAGCTGAGTTTGTTGGGTGTCTGGGCCTGGCAGCAGCTCTTCTAAAAAGCTACAAATGTCACTCCCAGAGCTGCCTCTGGGTGGGAAGCTCACATCTGGGAGCAGCTTAAGATCCCTACAGGAATTTAAACACCTCCCAGTTCAATTACAAAGACAGAGTTTGAATTTTTGTTCTGAAAGAGCACACCAAGAACAACCCAAGGGAGCATCCAAACACTTTTTCCTTCACTCTTCACTGTCCTAAGGGGATTAAATGATATAAGGAATGCAGTGGGATAAATTAGAGATTAGAGACAAGTTTTAAAAGTCCTGGTTAGATGCTTGGCACACAGTGGAATCCAAAGCCACACAATCATTCCCCTGAAGAGATCCCATAGGATATCACTGATAGCACAGGAGGCACTCACATGCTGCACCGGGAAACACAGCACAATGCTACAAACCCCCAAATGAAACCAAGGTCTTAGGATCAGGTATACTGTGGGCTGCTTGGGGATAATTGAAAATAAATAAGAAACACATGCAAAACCTCCAAGAAACACCACCAAACCAATACATTTAAATAAATAAATAAAAGTTTTCTGCTTCATTGACTGGCTTTATGTTTGCATATCCAGCACCACTGGATACATTTGCCTCAAGGCTCTTGCCTGCATCCTCTTTCTTGTTGGCCTATTAGAAGTTCAGGAGAATATTTTATCAATAAGTGCTAAACTACTGACTCAGAGCATAAAGTCAGAGGTTTCATGCTTAAAGTAAATGTCTGAGTTTTTTCCCATTTCTAAAATCAGATAGTTCCTGCTTCTGCCAGTTTCTCTGTGTCACCTACTGGCCATTTGCTTTGTGTATCTATAAACTGAGGCTTGTAGTGCTTTTCAACAGACTCTCTCTTGGCTGCTGCTGCTGCTGAAGCTCTTGACTTCAGGAATCGGTCTCAATTTCAGAAAAGTAGCATCGAGCATGAGAGGCCACCACACCAGCTGGAGTCTACAGCAACAAATAACCCTTAAAAATAAATAAATCAAGTCTCCCTCATGCTGTATATATTTTAAAGCCCATACAACAATAAAACTGATATAGCAGCCAGCAGAACTGGCAAATCTTCATTCACAAAGCCTCACTTAGAGACATGTCCCTTCCACTTTCATCTTTTTCTGGGGAAAAAAAAAAATATCCTTCCAAAACTCTTTTATGGGAAAGACCAGTGATCAGTCAGAACCAAACCAAGAGACACAAGAGCCAGGAACACCAAGTGGGGCTCTACTGCACACTGATTTGATGAATCATGTCAGAGATGGAGCTTGAAATAATTGTAAAACCATTACCAGAATCCAGATTATAAAAGGACAAATTAGGCAAGCTGTCCCCATCCACAGAGTAATTGGGGAGCAGTTTTTAGCATAACCAAAGGCCCACTGAGGCAACATTAACTCTCAAGCTCCTAAAGGGTCACTGCACAGTAGCTCAGGCAGAAGTTCTATTTACACTGGACGTGAATGGGCACTTATATACCCACCTACAGGCAGGGACTTGTGGATACCCCCAAATTACTGACTGACTCAGGAGGCAACATTTCTGGAAATAATGATTCAGTGCCATGGGGTGGATGCATGAATCTGTTCCCTCCCATCAAACCCAGCACAGACACCCACAACCTCAGGTCTGTGGTATTTCTCTCTTTGGAAACATGCAAAAATGTTGGGAGTGTTCAAATATCTTTAAACAGTGTAGAAGATCTTATCTGGTGTGTTGCATGCAGCACCCAACGCTGGCAGGCTACCTGGAAATACCATTCCCTTGGATTTAATTGCCAGTATCTGTGTTTATTTCATTTCCCCACCACCCACCAAAAAAAATTTAAAATCCAGTAAGATCTATAGACAGCTTCATTAGCTTAGGTTTTACAGCATTACCTTAGCTTAGGTGCTTCTTAAAACAGTCCTCATTAATCTAATTTCTTAATGGACACTGACTTCTAAAACATATTTATGATCCAAATGAATTCCTTCAATTCCTTCCTTATTGGAAGTTCTTCCAATAAACTTTCTTTTACCTTAGACGGTATGGAAGCATTTCCAGGCTGAAATCCCATTTGTGTCCTAAATTCCTGGCATGTCCACAGCACAATGTCTATTTTTCAAAGAATGTGAAGTTCTAACAGATGCATGAATAGGAGGCATCAAAAGGACTGGAAGAGGAAGCAAAAGAAAGAAAAAAGCAAAATGCTTAACTCCTTGAAGCAAACACACCTCAAAACCCGTTATTTTACCAAGAACACAGTAATGTCTGTCCAATTCTAATAAATTAGATTTAGGATAAGAATCTAGTTTAGGAACCAAAAAAAAAAAGTTGCAGTTACACCTGGGATGAATTTGGTTTAGCAGCCCACTTATCTGTACGTAAAAGTTAAATAAATTCCCCTTAAACAGCAGGTTATCAAGCAGAAATCAGCAACACCTGCTATATTTGTACAATAACAATAACAAGCTGGGGTGCCATTCATTTATGCTAAGAAGAATGCCAAGTTTGCCAAGATTTGTTTTGGCCGCCGGTAAATCTATGTCTAATAGGCAAGTGATGCATTTCATGGAAAATAAGCTGCACCTGGATTTGAGTCATACCTTGTCCCCTTGAAAATCTGTCATATCCTCCTACTTAAATGTCTCTGATACAATAAACACATGAGCATAAACAAGGCCTGACTCTTTTGCCCTGTCTCTCTCTTCATTCCAGACAGGAAACATAAACCAGCTAACAGCCTGAGATGCATGAAACCATTTCTAAAGCTACTTTGGGCCATTTGTTTAATGTCATCCAGGATCTCTTTTGTGCACTGGACAATTTTCCTACCATGTGTTTGCTTATTGTGTTACCTGCTGCTGCATTTCCATGCAGAGAGAGCCATGTAATCGAAACTGGAGCCAGCCTAGTCTTCACAGAAGGTGCCCAATCCTGCACCACTGAGGTAAACAGGAGCTTCAAAAGCGATAGATGCTGCAGGTGGACTCATAAAATGTAGCTACATTAATATTCTTGCAATGAAAACTAGGAGAAAAAGGTGGGAAAGACTGTATATGGACTGGAATGGGTATCATATGAGAGGTGCTACACATTTGTTACCAGCCACGACTTGAAAAATAAAGCTGTAAGAGTATCTTCACCTTTAGCTCCCAGCACGAATGAAGTGCACGTGGGTGACAGTGACAGCTTTGGAGGAGCCCCTGAGTCAGGCAGCACGCAGGCCACAGGGAGCATTCCAGCCCCACATCCATCCTGGGCAGACAGGGAGCAGGAGGGTGGGGAATGGGACAGGGCGGTGCCTCAGCTGAGCGAGGAACTCCCGACACCTGCAAGGAGCTGCATTCCTCGGCTTGGACAAGTCACATCACCGCTCCCCAGAGCACACGGCAGCAGGGAAAGCAAGGCGCTGGCGCTCCCACGCCAAGATGCTCGTGCAGGAATGTCAGCAATGCTATCCCAAGTTTCTCCAGCGCAGTAAAAGAGGTCATGCACACATTTGATGCATGGAAACCCCTTGCTTTTGAAAGGCCCCATTCCCCCAGCAGTTAGAAAACCCCTGAGGCCTGCTACAAGAATTGTTGCTGTATGAAAATTCCTGCTACTATTTTAGGTTTTAAGTGTTTTACAGGCATAATTCAGCCAATTTTCCCCTCTTTGCCTGTCATGTGTCACATTGCAAGGCAGGTGCAAAACTTGCAGAATTTCAAACTTTCACATTTAACATATTTTCCCCTTCATTTATACATTGACTTTTCCATACAGGATCTACGCATGTCGACACACCTGAAAATGGGTAACTAGATCCCTTTTCCACATTTAATGAGTGCTTCCCTCATTATTCTCCTTCCTGTAGGGCCACACAGGTAGATATAAAAGGGAAAATTAAAATGACTCAAAGTCACTTTAGTAATCCCCAGACCACCCATGTCATTAGCGCTGCTCCTCCAGCAAATGCTCCATTTCAAGGGGTTCTATGTCACTTGCAATAATTTCAGAGCGAGACAGACCATAAAAACTCCTAGAACTGCTTGACAGAGGCAGTGGGACACACACTATGGCACTCTAATAACTCAGCCTAAATACAGCAGCTCCCCAACAAGTCACAAACACGAGTTAACAAAGAACTAGAGCTTCCCACCCACCCCAATGATTTTTCTTAAACTCTCTGGCTCATTCCTCGATTCTGTTTTCTTTCTCAGACTCTTCAGTGGGTGGAAAGAACTATCAGACAAAACCAGTTTACTGAGTATTTCTGAGAAGGGATTGCCTGGATTGGGGTTGTGCATGTATGCCTGACTGCTGAAGTAATGTCAGGGCAACCAGGGAGAACATGGTGATGTGGAAAAAAGCCTAACCCTCGGGAAGGGAATGTGGGTAGTGATAACAGGGTTAGACAAGGGACAGAAAGGGAAATGGAGGGTCGATTTGCTGATGTGTGCATGTTCAGGCAAGTAGTATGGGAAATGAAAAGGAGGAACTGAAAGCATCAACACATAATCAAAATTATAGGTTAGTTGGCATAACATATAATGGAATAACTCATATGACTGGAAAATTAACATTGAACATGTTCAGGAATAGCAAGCAAGGGAAAAGAGAGACTGTTCAGAAACAGACAGGGTATATTGCTGGAAGAGTGGATAAAACAGCATGAAAAATGGTGAGAACCACAGATGCAGTTTGTTAAATCCTAAACTTGGAAGGTAATAATGAAGAGGCTTTTTGCCCCCACAAAATTCTACTGTAAGATTACCCAAAGGGGGATTTAAGGCATCCTGATATCTTCTGTAACATCTGCTGTACCTTTCCCAAGAGCACAGTGTCCAGGGAAGGCAAAAAGGGCAAACAGAAGCAGCTTGGCCTTGATTAGCGAGGAGGAGCCAAAAGAGACAAAGCAAAAGGCACTTTTGTGATACTAAATAGTAACAAGACAATCATAGAATAAAGAAGATCACAGACAGCATTAAAGCCAACAAAACTGTCTCAGGCTGCCATGGTTCACAGGGACACTGTTGTGTATTTCCATGCAGATATGAACACAGCAACGCTGCACTCCGCTTTGGAAGCACAAAGCAGTGTCCCAGAGGAGCTATGATCTGGGTAAAGCTGTGGCATCCAATTATTACCAACTCTACATTTTCCTCATGTCTTAATGGGAAAAGAACAAAAAGTTACGAATGCATTGCTATAATTAAATTTTCATCCACAAATTAATTCTAAGAGGTGAATGATGAGTTCTGTCTAAATAATGTCTCAGAGGCATCTGGAGCAGTGCCTGCACTTAGTAGTAAAGCTTTTTCAATAAAAACTCTCTGCTCTGTGGCACTGAGTCACTCATAGTAGCAGAAGTTCACTTGGAATATCACATATCACCATCAGTGACTCTCATGTGTTCCAGGCTTTGAAGGCACGGCACTGATGGAGAAGCTGCATTTGAAATGGTGCTCAAATACTGGGGTTACAAACACTCACACGTTCAGTGCCATTTCTAAATGATCAGAGGATAAGTCTGATGCTGTTACTGAGATTATCTCCAGGACCTTTCTCCTTTGCAAGAACTCTACCACCAACTGCAATTAGTTGTGCCCAGTAAGTCACTTTTCTAAGGAAAAAAAAAAAGGCACAAAACAATTTAAAAAAACCCTACTATCCCTCTTCTGTAAGGACAGGCTGAGAGAGTTGGGGTTGTTCAGTGCAGAAAAGAAAAAGCTCTGGGGAGGCATTCCATCACCCAAAGGGGGCTACATGAGGGCTGGTGAGGAACTTTTCACAAAGGCTGGAACGACAGGACAAGGGGGGATGGGTTCAAACTGACATAGGGCAGATTTAGACTAGTTAACAGGAAGAAATTCTTTACTGTGAAGGTGGTGAGGCACTGGAACAGGTTACCTAGATAAAATGTGGATGCTCCATCCCTGGCAGTGCTCAAGGCCAGGTTGGATGGGGCTTTGAGAAACCTGGTCTAGTGAAAGCTCTCCCTGCCCACAGCAGGGCAGCTGGAAAAAGATGGTCTCTAACGTCTGTTCTAACCCAAACCATTCTGTGAGCTGAAGTCCAGGCAGGAAATGAATTTGCAACCCACAAACACTATCATACTATTTGCAATATCTGCAGAATTCCTTCAGCAGATCTACAGCACAGTTTGTTAGGATATACCTGTTGTCCACTTGCAGCAGTTAAAAAAAGAGATCATGCCAGATGTTTGGTAAAGCAGACAGCAAACTGGGATCCTTTAGAGGGTAAATCACTGTAAATTATTTGATTTGAGCTTGGGATAGAGCTGCTGATTTAACATGGCTGTAGAGCACAGGTATAGCTATTTTAACCCTTTAGTGGAATCTCAGAGCTTTTCTGCTTACCTGGTGATATTTTTACACTACATAAAGGAAATATTTAAAACAAAAAGCAAGAGTCCTTCTGCCATGAAAAAAAGATTTAGTCTCTTTGTCGGGGTAGATGTCACAGTGCAGGGAGTGGTCAGACCACGTTTGTGCTTTTGCACACATAGATGGACACCATTTCATTTTCTTGAGCAGCAGTTTACTCAGGATAAACTGCTGTTGATATGTCAGGTAAAAACCCATAACAACAACCATGTTCAGAAATGATTACAACAGGGTTTATGGCCACGATGCCTTAAGGATGGCTTTGACCTTGTGACTATGTGAGGAATTACAAAGACCATAATTATCAATGCCTTGACCACAATAGATTAAAGCTTTAAAAAATTAGTGGGTTTCTTTGTATGCTGGGGATATGCCTTAAGTAGAGAAAGACTTATTTAGGAATTAAGCCATCTATACAAGGACTTGCATCTGCACAAGTTACACAACTGTAATTCCACTCAAATATCCCACAAAGGTAAGCCTCTTGCAAACCTTTCCCTCAAGGAATCTTTTTCTGGTCACCTTTTCCTGCACCTTCTAGTCTTGCCACAGCAGCAGCTCTGCTCCTGGAGAATGTGAGCTGTTGGTGTGTGAAGCACACCTCAGTGGCCCATCAGAGCAGTGACACACACAGGCACTGCTGGTTGGCTCACACCTGAGCAGAGAGCAGGGGGAATCACTGAGCAACTCCAATCACATTGGAGGGATCACTTCTGGAGGTATCATTTCTGTACCCTGTGTAAGGCCTGGGTGGGACACTAACTCTCATCAGCGAGTGTCCTTCTGTTAGTAATTGACTCAAATAGCAAAGCAGGGAGGGATGTTCATATTTAGGCTTTATTCCACTTACCTGTTCCAGCTTGTATTTGACTGGCACCCAAAGCTACAAAGCACCCACAGAGAAAAACAACAGCCATGCCAATCTGTTGATACTCTAAACAGCCAGATACATCTCCTGATAAAGTAAAAATTGCAAGTGTGCTGTCAGAGTTTAATCCCCTGAGCTCCTCTTTTCTGTAGCTGGCAATGGTATCAGGGATGGAGGACGTACTCCAGAAGACAACCCACACTTCCATAAACATTTTCCAAAGCCAGGTTTCACTGAAGTGTTGCATGTACCTTGACACAGACCAAGGACAAACAGTAGCATACACAGAATGGAAAAAGCAGACAAGCCTTCCTAACCTCTCCTGCACAATTTCATCCTTAAGAGGCACATTTATTCACACAATTCACTGCCACAGCTGAAGTGCTGCTTAAAAAAGATTTGGCCCTCATTGTTTTTTGATGGACTGCCTTTTCAATTATTTTTCTTGCCTTTAGCATCCATCTTAATACTCTAACAGCTGCTTAAATGGTCAAAAAAATGTGATCTTCTGTAGAGCTGCTTGGAAAGTGCTTGATTTTTCCTGGGCAAAACTTCAATGGAAATACATAATAGTTTTCATCTCAATTTTTCAAAGGAAAAATTCAATTTTTCGGCTGAAACTCAAATACCAAAACATTTCAACCAAAACCCAAAATATTTCCATTAGGAAATGCTACTGCATGGTGTCCTGGGAGAAGGAATTCCAGATCTCATGCTCTCATTTCCCTTTATGCCCCATGATACAGCTGATTTCCCTTTTTTCAGATGAAAGCTGCTGTATCACTGAAGTTGTATTTCCAAATTCCTGGTGGGACACACACTAGAGAAATGAATGGGGATCTGAGGCTGAAGAATACCAGCAAATTCCCACACTACCCTTTCAGATTATACAGATGGAAACATTTTGGGTTTCAAGAAAGGTTTCAAGAAATGGTTTCCCTGGAAAGCAAGCCCTTTTTCAAGGTAAGCTTAATTGAAAACCTGTGATTTCTGTCAACAGGCAGTTTCAGGACAGCTATTTTGTTTCAGCTGGTTGAACAGATCCTTCTGTTGAGCATTATTCCAGATTGCCATACAGCCTGAGTGCAGTTAGCTAAAGCAGCCAGGCTCCCAAAGCTTTCTAGAAGACCCAGGCAATCCATTCCTGTGGGGTTTTGAAACGAACACCCCAATCATGCAGGCTCTGACAAAAATCTGGGCTGGTAAGAGGCATCTCACAAGGCACTGAGTCACTGCCTTTGAGAGTTAGTGGCCAAATGGCTTTCTGAGTTAAGGAAACACCAGCCTGGCTTTACTTTGTGGCATACAAAGTTGCCAGCAGAACTCAGAGCATCCCAGGGTTGCTTCTGGATGTATGGGATGAATTTACATCTTTGATGAGACTCTTGCTTCTTCACGCCACTGCCTGGCAAGCTCCAAGAGGCGTGATCCCCTGAGAAGGAAGGGGAACAAGCATTTATGGAGTGGCAGGAAAACCAAACACCATAACCTTGGGCATCCAAGGGCTAAAAGGCTCTCTGAGGGAAATGCCCTCTGTGAGTCATTAATTTTAGTGCAACAAAACCATTCCTTGGACTCCAGGGGAAGCCCAACTTTGCTCCCTCCCTAGGGACAGAGAGGGGAGAGGGCTGACAGACACCTCACTGAACTCACAGTTGGGATGCATTTGAGCATCTCTCCTTGAAGTCCCATCTACCACTGAGAATTTTTGTCCACAGGCTCTGCTGCTTTTCCTTCAAGTTGCCACATCACAGGGTTTCCCTGCTTTGCCTTTCCAACCAAAAGGCCTTGTTACGGTTCTGGGCCTTACCAAGTGATGCAGAACAAAATTTTCCTGAATCTGCTAATCAAATCAGTTTGACCAGCCAGTCCTCTGCAAAAAGAGGATTTTAAGTACCACGTCCAAGCACTGGCCTACCTCCAGTGTCATGTCTCCAGCTGGGAAAAATCTGGTGCCTCAGAGGAAAGCAAACAATAAATCTTTCCCAAGTCCTGCAGGCTGAAATCCTGAAACATGAGATTCGGTTACAGCATTCCATTTAAAAAGGGTTAGGAACGCACTGAAACCAGTACAAACCTTCCTGTTCTCCCCAAGAAGTGAATGGATACCACTGCATCCCAAAGTTTTGCTCTGTAGCCAGATGACAGCATCAGTATCCATCACCAGACACATTGGGTTTACTTTTGTTGCATGACATTAGGGATTTTTTGGGTGCTGGGCAAGGGTGGGATCTCATCTGCTGGCTCCTCCAGAAGGGCATGAGGACCTGCACTGCTATTTCAGAGCAGCCTCAGTCACATCTCTCTGAGACCTTGGCTTTTAAGCAATTTGGAGATTTTCTGTCTGCAAGAAACTGAATCAAGTCCTAAATCTCACTCTGAGGACCTAAAGTGCTGATAAAACAATTTTTTTTTTCCTTAATTTATTCCAGGGCTGAGTTACATCACTGTTATGAAATTTCACCTTCACCCCAGGCTGAAGCTGTATGACTTTGACCAGCCATTAGATCTAATTCTAAATATCAACAAACCAGGCTCTCTTGCAAGCCTTGGTGCAGCACAGAGAGACAAAAGCACTGCTGGTATAAATCCTTATATACATCCAGGAGTCACATTTGTCATAGAACTGAACTGAGACCAGAGGTTGGAAGCTTCATAAAGTTTGTATGTTCACTATAGTGGAAACTAATTAACTGACATAGCTGACACTTGCAACTAGAGCAAGTAAAGAAATCTCAGCGTTATTTTCACAGAACACACACTTCCCACCTCCAACATTTGGTTTCTACTGACCTTAGATTATTTATTGCAAAGGAATACTTGACTTTCCTACCAGACTGATTTAGGGTTGAGCAGGCTGGCACAAAGAGGGCAAGGACAAGGAAAAGAACCAAGGCCAGAGAACACTGCAACACTGCCCACAGCCAGAATATGCACCAGCCAGTGATAACTTCACTGGCTGTTCCAATTACCATATACTTTGGAATGGCTACTCTGTTTCTGCCTGTTGCCCATATTACTCCTCTATTTCTGATATTTCTTCCCCTAATAGAGCAATAAACATTTTTCTAACTCACTACCAAAGTAGTTCCTTATGTACCAGTTTAGATACTGTGGCAAACACCCAGGAGGAGCTTGTACTTATCCAAATGATATTAATGAACAATCTAGAAATTAAATTCATGTGCTGATAGAATTTGTGGTAGGATTCTGCAGTTTATTGGTGGCTTTAGCATCAGTTATCTTTTGTATCTGCAGTTGCCCAGCTGTACTTCCTTGATCATCTCTCCCAGGGGACTTCTTGAAATACAAACTGGTCCAATAAGCCCTTAACAGCAAGAAAATATCCTATTAACCACTCCAGCTAGGCTTCTGGAGAACCAGTCAGGACAGCCTCGAGCCAGGAATACAAGACTTTGCATGGATTTTCCCTACAGAGAGCACATTTCCAAAACTCTGCAGAGCTTGTGGACTAAACCTCTTGACCCCTGCTCCCACCAGGGAAAATAATCTTAACCAAAGTTGGACACAATGGAGGTTCTCGATGGCCGTTCAAGGAGCAATGCAAACCTTTGATAACAATAACCACGGGTGTGCCAACACGACCATGCACATGCAGAAACTCTGTGTGCATGCTCAAATACCTTGCTGAATCAGGGCCACAGTAAATGCATTCTTTTCATAGAAACATTTTTCCATGGACCTGATCCAAAGCCCACTGAGGTCAGCAAGAGTCTTTCACTTCAATAGGATTTGGATCAGACCCCGTGAGCATTTCCAACTAAAACCAGCACAGGAATTTGTGCATGCCCTTGCACTGAAACAATTTGAGTCTAGTTCATTGTAAACCCTAAACTCAAATACTCCTCACCTCTGGGAAAGCTGGGAACACAAGCTGGATCTTTACTTTGCTTTCAAAGGCCAATTCAAAAAAGATTCCAACTCCAATGAGCATAAACCTTCAGAACATTCATACCTGAATGAGAGGCTTAATTTAAAAAGAGCTCAAATATCTCTGAGGAGGAAAGTTTCATCAGATCTTTCATATAGTACTGCAGGTTAGGTATAAAAATAATAATAAAGACTAACTGAAAAGGCATCTGCTCAGGAATGCATTTTAGGGTCTTCCTACAAAGATAAGGATTCTATTTCCTAATAGCTATATAAATCCATAAAGACTTATCTACGATTTCACTGATAGATCATCACTGGAAAAAGAGAGAAATCATAAAAGCATTCCACCTGTATTGCTGGCAGATGGCTTATAAATGTCACACAGACTTAGACCTACTACTGGCTCATACAAGAGGTATTAAATAAACTGCTGAACATCTGCTGGTAAATACACAGCAAACAAGAATGCAACTCAGAGCCAAACATCTGGTGAGTGTGGGCCACATCTCTGCTCATAAACTAAGCAATGTTTTCTGCTAATCATTAACAGAGTTATTGATTTTAGAAGTGTATCACACAGCTATAATTTTGTCAGAGAGTAGACCACATAAGTTGTTCTTTTTCTGGTTGTTTCATTTTGTCTTATTCCAAAAGTCCGTAAATTGACGAGCGGGACAAAAATTATAATTGACATCATCTGTGGGAAATATTTCATAAAACAACAGGCCCAGATGTAGGATTAAAGCCATGTGGTAGTAAAATACCACACTGAAAAAAGTCCAGGTTCCATGATTTCTTATGAAAACAGATGTGCTATTACTCCACTCTACTTGTTTTTCAATGCTTTTTACTCCAAATAATTCTCTTTTTTTTCCCCCTCTTCTTTTTTTTTTTTTTCCACAATTGCACTAGGGAGAGATCATAAATTGATTGCAGATGGCAACTTGTACTTCAAAATCCTAACTGTCACAATCTTTGAAATAAAAATAAATGAAACATTTTGTGAAATTATATTGAGCCGTGTTAAAAGTAATGAAGATTATACAAACATATGTCTTTTTGTCATTTATACAGCACCTTCAGGCATGACAACCAGATCTATTAGACAATACTTCTCTCCCTGGGAAGCAGTTATTTTCCAAGTGCAGGATGTACTGAAATATAGAAGGTAACCTATAGCCTGAGCACTCCTTTATCCAAGCCTCAAGATGGTTGGAACCTCCTGCAACACAGAGCCAGGAATGCACATCCTCGATTCCCTCACGTACAAAGAGGCAACATGGAAACAAGAGAGGATTGTTCCATGCATCCTGCTTGGTACATCATTTCATAAGAGTACATTCTCGACACACACATTGTATAAGAGATCTGTGAAAGACAGAGGCTTGTATGGTTTGAATCCTAATTTGCCACTGCTGTGCAGAATGGCAAACAACTGTATTTCTTCCTAAATGACTTACTAACATATGGAGCCCATTATAATGCCGCTAATTACAATTCATTAAGTTCTGAATTTATGCAGTTTCACAATGGAGTCAGAGATTCTCCATTTTCCAGTTATCAGAGATTTTGCAAGACATAATAAAATAAAAGTCTAAGTAGACTCCCACCCCATCACTGCAATGCCTTCATGCAAAAGCTCTTTTCAATAGAACCAATGGGGTTGGGTGCTGATTGGAAAGGGATTCCTTGAGGTGCCTAGTGTTAGGATTTCCAAAGAAGGAAAGGGGAGGAAGGACCCAGATATTCATTTGGGAAATGAGATGTTTATGTCCCAGTATACTTTGGAGAAAGCTGTGAAGGAAAAAGGAACATTGCTCAGTTAAAGGGTAGCCCCTTTCTTGACTCACATAACAAAAGATTAAAACAACAGCAGCAGGTAGGGTCAGAATAAAGATTTTTGGGGACCACAAAAACCATTTAAAAACACCCCTAAATGAGAATAGGAGCAAAGCCAATGCTTCCCTCAAAGATGAGGGAGCAGTCTGAGAAACAGTACTATTCCTTCTGTTAAATCTTTGTATCCAAGGGAGTTAAAAGGAATGCCTCCATTATTTTGTCTCCCAGGCAAACCATGCAGAGACGGGCAATATTTGCTATCTGGCTCTGAAACCTCACATCCTTGCTGTGAAATCTTTGCTCACAATGCAGATCTTGGGGCATTCCCTTCTTCGGTAGCAGCAAAACTTGGGCAACCCTTCACACACCAGCCCAGAATTCCTTCTGCCAGAAACACCAGGAGTACAAGGCTTGGTTCAAGATATGGAATGTACACTCTATCTAACATGATACATGAGAGTATCCAGAGACTGAAGTGGTGGTTGAGGGAGAAAGGGTGGGAATGAACTGTTGCTCAGTTGGCTGGAATAAAGGCTTTCGAGCAACAGGGGGAAGGCTTGGAGGAAGTTCAAATCAGGGTCATTTGCTTTTTGTAACAGATGAATCTGGAATCCCATGAAGCCTGGTACTCTGGAGCATGGAAATTCACAGCTCCAGTAAAGCCCCCGTGGAGGGACACCAGTTTAGCACTCAATCTTCCTCCCTAAAGAGACACGGTTCTATTCTTCAGTCAAGAAACTCCTTTCCTCATACTGCCTGGTATTTTGACCTGTAGGCTCAAGCTGTATGTACTGGATGGGAAGATTTCAGTCAAAAAAACAAACCTAAAAGCTCATGGAGAAAGATTGCAAGGGCTTTGTAGGCCAGGTAAGCACAAGGCCTGCAGCAAGAGCTTTGTTTGCACAAGTATTTACATGGGCATCTCTCCATGCTCCCTGTGACTCTATCCACCCTCTCCCTCATCTCCCAGCCTTCTGGGGAATGACACTGTGGATTGCAAAAAGCATCACTGAAAAGAATTGCTTTGAATGCTTCTGAACACTTTGTTTTAACCCATCATGACCTGTATGTTCTGCCTTATGCCACCTGCCCTCCCAACTCCTCTCTTAGAAGACTTAACTTTACTTAACTCGTTGTAAAAATGACCTTGACCAGAATATTTACTGATTGTATGAAGTTTTGGGGTCAGCAGCACTTACTGAACACATTATTACTCCTTTTCCTCTGTATAGTTTGTGGTTCTAAACAGACAACTCATTCTTTCTCAATTTGCAGTTGTTTCAAACTGAGGTTGGCATCTACCATCAACATTCAGAAGACATCTTCTCATTTGAAACCTATTTTCCAATTAAACAAAAAGGTCACTAAGAAAACACACATTTAACGCAATACAGTGCCCAGATTAAACAAAATAAAGGAGGCACCTTTCTGAATATGTCTTTAAATCCAAGTCCTCCTTAAGGCTGGGACCTGCCATGCTTAACTTCCAGCAGTTTCCAAGTCTGCAGAAACACTGAAATAGTATTTCTCTTACCTAATTATCATAAATTTCCCCTCTCCAATAAGACATAAATAAGTCTCATAAAACCTTCACCAGGGGCATGATATTTTGAAAATCAGAATGTGACAGAGTTGCTTTGGCAGGGTTTTGGGGATTTTTATTTTTTTTTCTATATGGTTTGGGCATTGTACTTCTAAGTTATTCTTATTTGGTCAGTGATATCACCTTGGTAGCACCTGAAAACCTGCAGATCCTGCCCAGTTGGCTGCATCCACCACAGCAGCACAAGAAAATAAATCAGAGTAGATCAGAGACTATGAAACCAGACGTGATTCAGGAGGTGAGGAAAAGAATAGAAAGAAAATTATCCATATGAACACAAAGCAGAACAGAGAAAAAGCCTAAATTAAGATCTTGATCAGCTGACTCCTGGTCCAGTTTTCTATGAGACAACTCCAAGAACTATCTCATGTTTTCCCATAATGGCTTAGGAGGCTGAAAATATTGCCCAAAGGAACGTCTCACAGTGCTGCAAACTGAATCAGACACAAACCAGAGGAATGTCACATTTATTGATTTAGCTGGAATATTCAGAGATTTGAAGGCTGCATTGACCTTTTTTATGGCAGCAGTTTTAGCCTTTCAAAACCTGCTGCTGTTCCTGAAAGAGCCAGCAAATTTTCTAATCCTTCCAGTCTTACTCTCACACACTGGAAAAAGAAAGGATGTGTTTTAGAGAGATTGAAAAGGTCAGAGAAACAGAAGAACAGTAATAATGGATGAAAGTGGAAGTTTGTTCCTAAATCAAGATGTGACCTTCACTTGAAAAAGGCTGCATTTTTCAAGTTTCAGTTCATTTTCAGGGGTTTCCCTGTAGCATGTAAAAAGCCTAGAAATACATTAACTTTGCAAAGAAAACTTTTCTGAGCTCACAATTGGATGAGTAAACGTGGTCAATAGGCTGCTCCTGAACCCACAGTTCGAGGCCTTGCCTCAGCTGCTATCTTGGTCCACAGCTTGCAGCAAGGATTGAGAAGAGGGAACCCGCCCAGTACTGCAATCAAGATTCCGTTTCATCACTAAGCCTGCTGGTATTCCTGCCAGAAGCCAAAACCACCCCACTGAGCTGCCTGAAAAAAGGGTGGTCGGTGCTAGAAGAGGATTTCAAACATTTGAGATGGATGAAAGGAAGCCCACGGCCATTAGCACTGTTGGAGACACAATTGTTATTATTAACACCATCTGCAACATGGACATTTCGGTCTTTGATGAAGGAAGGATGGAGCTGGAGACCACCAGCAGCAGCCTGGAGTGGGTGGAGTGGAGAGGAAACATACCACAGTAGCAGCAGCCACAGAATTTGGGATCAATAGGGAGGAGGATGGATCCGAGCAGGATGTTGTTCGCTGAGCAGCCATACGTGCTCGTGGGCATTGGAAGCTCTATGCACACTTTACTAGGAACAAGGGGAAACAACAATTCTTTGAGATCTATTTCTGCTCTGAATTAAATCCAACCATTGTAACAAATCATGCAGAGATTTGTGTCTATCAGCAGCTGGTCAGAAGTCTCAACAGCAATCAGCAAGAGAAAGTGACATTAGCAGAATCTGCAGTGAGACAAGGCTCTAGCACCAAAAACTACATTCAATGCTACTTAAACATCCTGGTACCAACTGAGGAAGGCAGAAAACCAAAACAAGACACAACATTGCACGTACAACTCACACCAAGGTTAGGCTGCACAAAGGAGCACACAAACACCATGGCTCGTGTTTCAGGCCTCAGGAGGTCTCTTCTGCCACACAGCAGCCCCTGAACTGCAAACAGAAACATGCAATTGCCCAAACTACAGCAGCCAGTGGTGGGAGGACAGGCAGCACCATCACCAAAACCAGCAGTGCTGCCTAACATCTCCTCCCCTTTCCAATGCCAGCATTAACTGCATTACCTCTGGAAAAGGGCTAATTATGGCTGACCCCACCGTTTCCATCCTGACACTGGCCTCAGCAACACCCACAAGATGGTGGTACTGAGATATCAACCACAGCTCCCACAAGCTGCATTTCAAGCCACAGCAAATATCAGCCCGTAAAGCCTGTGGGAAGGAACGTGACCTGACTGATAGGGCAGCTGATAACACCTCACGTTAGAGTACTGGTGGATGTTTTGCTGTGGGATTCCAACCTGGAGAGGCCTTCTCACTCTCCAGTAAAAGAGCAGGATCTAAGAAAATTTACTGCAAGACCAAAGTGAACTGAATGCTACAGATGCTAAAAGACTTTATCAGTGTCTTTGCTTCAGAACCAGCTGCAGAGGGAAGGAAAAAGACCTGTTTGCAATAGGCTGGAGGACAGCAGCCAGTAGCAGAGAACCTATTTATATCTAACATCACTTTATCAGCCTCTGTCATGAGATCTTTCTGCACCTTTATAAGCTGACAGCTTCACTTGTAGATGTCGGTATCAGAGGTGACTTACCTCACCTTGCTATTCATTTTTTTTAGATCATGGATGATAGGCTGGATTGCACATGTCTTGGAAAAAGACCTTCATTAGGCCATCACGACCTCCCCAAAAGAGCCAAAGATGAAAAAGACCCCTATATAAATAAGGTCTTGTTTTAGCTGGCCAGTCCTACAGGGTCTTCAATGCCAAAATCCAGGGCTAGAAATGACCATGCAGCAAAGAAAAATCGGGAATTATAATTTTTTACATATGAGGAAAAAAATGCATAATGTCTCAGTTTTGACACAGAACAAAACTTGTCGTTGGCAGGAGACCCATGTCATTTGTCAAAGGAGTAATTTGTGTTCTTGTGTAACAACAGACACTAATGGGAAGCACACTCATTGCTCCATCCCTGCTGGCCACCAGCAGTGCATTTGCATACCTCCAGCATCTGAGTCCTGCCAGGAGCTAAATCACCTGGGCTGAGCCCTCACTGTCCCCTCACCCCACTAAATGTCCTTCCTTACATAGGGACCCAGGGTCACCACTTCTCACTTTATTGTCTGGCAAATTAAATCCAGTTAAGTGACAGGGTCCTTGAGGCTGTTTCTAGGCTCGTTTCTTTCATTAGCTTTTAAGAAATACAAAAGCCTGTGAAGCCATGCACTGGATGTCCTGCCAAAAGTCCCTTGGTTTTGAGAGCCTCAGGCCCCTCTCAGAGGAAAATTCCCATTGGTCTCACTGCCCACTGAATCTAACAAGACACTTCATGAATTAAATGTCACCAGCAAAGTTCAATCAAATCTAGTTCACATTTTCCTGATCCAGAAAGAAGCAGGGAGCCACGCAAAGTGTACTTTCTTGGCAGTAACTCGAAGAAATAATCTTTCACCCATTTCACCTGATGAACAGCCAGCCTTGAGCAAGGGTGCAGCAACTCAGTTGTCTAAATTCTCAGGAAAGCAGCCAGGGGTTTTCTCAAGTTCACTTCTCCCCATCACCAATGGTTCAGCAGCACTGAGCCTATCGGCAGTAGCTACATGGGATCTGCTGACCTCCTGTACATTCCTGTTCAAGCAGCAGCTTTTACTTCACCACTAACAGATCAGGCAACAGAAATGCTCACTCAGTGGTAGTATCCCATATCCTCTCTAAAGTTTATCAATTCCACTAATTTCCATTTCCTAGCAGAGCAAAGTACAATTTAACATTTCACAGGGTGAAAGCTTGTCAGCCCAGCTCCATCTCAAAAACATTTTAAGAGAGTTTTAGCCACTTTAGTCTCAGCTTTGCTGAGGATTACATATTGTTCCACATGGAGATTCAAGCATTCCACAGAATGGGTAAGGTTGGAAGGCACCACAGTGGGTCATTGAACCTCCCTCTGGTTCAGGAACAACAAAACCATTGGCACAACAAAGAGGTCAATATTGGAAGACAGTAGTAGGAAGCAAAAGGATAATTAATTCTGGTTTTTGAGAGATTCTCCTTATAAACAACTACAGGAGATGAAATCTTCTTGAGAAAAAAAATCCTACGAGTAAATAGTGACACCTCAACATTTTTTTGCACAGGAGCACACCAGTCATGCCAAAGCAATTCATCTTGGAAATACAGCAAGGGAATTTGCTGTTCTATGAACATCACCTCAACAGTGAGACTTTGTGGCAATGATCCCAATACCCCTGCAGGTCACTTTTTTTTCCCTGTGTAATATGTGGCACTAAAGGGTTTGCTTGTGCAAGGTGCTTCTTTTAAGTCCTTCTATTCCATTTAAAACCACGCCTAGCAGAGCACAGCAGATCAGAGAAATATTATTTGCAGAAAGAAGAATTATGTTCTTTCTTTTCCCAGTTTCCAAATTTGCAGTTATGCACTCCATTCAGCAGACCAATAATAACAACTTAAAAGTATATTTCTGGTTAACCAGCTGAGAACATCCCTGATCTTTGATTAGCATTTTACATCCCTTTTTCTTCAGTACACGTCTGTTTTCCAATGGTAAGTTCTTTATACATTTCTAATTTGCTGGCAAGCACCAGAATCCTTTTTCTTTGGTCTTTCCACCTATGTTAAGATCTGCAAGACAAAATACCATAATTGGTCATTTTAAGTGTAGATCTAGACCACTTATAAAGCCAAGAAAAAGCACAAAAAGCTGAAGAATTGTCCAGTGCTGGCCCACTCTAACTCTGCATTTGTATCACTGATCTGATGTCAGTGTAACATTCTCAATTCTGGAACGCAGCTTGTGGGATGCCTTCAGTGCCTGCAAAAAGTATCAGTCTTACTTATTATTTGCAGTTT
The DNA here is from genome assembly GCA_013401135.1 of Cettia cetti. Classification (NCBI taxonomy): domain Eukaryota; kingdom Metazoa; phylum Chordata; class Aves; order Passeriformes; family Sylviidae; genus Cettia; species Cettia cetti. The sequence goes on from VZUI01070451.1 coordinate 84,047, forward strand.
CTAGGGACCATTGAAAGTTTGAACAGGCAGCTGGAGAAGCCTCTGGAGATGTTTCCTCTCTAGAGTTCTTTCTTTATCCAAAATGGTCAGTTTGCTTACTAATTATCCATCTGAAAAGTCAGAATGATTTAATCATTGCTGGATAACTTCAAAACCAAAAGAGCTTACAATTGGTACTGTACCCAAACTCATATTTCCAAATCCGTCTAAAGCTTTGGTTCAAAGCATTATAAACTGCAAGATATAAATCAACATCACACATAAAGTTCAGTAAGAGATTCATAGAGTAATTACCACAACAACAATTAGTACACACAAAGTTTATGCTGTGGGAACCAGAAGAGGCACTGTCAGCTTTTCACCTGCTGGCCACTCTCTCTACTTGGCCAAAGGAGAGAATGGACTCAGAATAACATCCAGGGTGACATGGGGGATTCTTTTGGGATCTTTTCATGCATTCTTTTCCCCAGAGGTATTACATGGAAGCAATCCTTTAGCATCTTTAGAGCTGCTTGCCCCAAATCCTAAAGCTGCAAGGTCCATCTGCCCCCCAGTGTTCAAGCACTGCTTTGCTAAAACAGCAGCACCACCCCCAGACTGATAGATGCTGCTTGACTGAGAAGATGATTGCTTAAAGGATGCATTCAGCTAGAGGATCATGTCTTTACATACTGGGGTCCAAAATATGGAGCTCTCTCTCCCCTCTGAGGTGTTTAAAGTCCTTTCCAAGCTTTCCCTTTTTGTAATTGATTGTTTTGCAATGTTTTTTTTATTCCATTTGGGACAGGAAGGTTTTGTGGTTTTCCTTTTCTGTTTAAAAGCAAAAAACTACTGTACATTACTTATTTTCATTACCTGCTTGCCAGAGTTAACTCTCTACAGTTTCTTGTTTTGAGTTAAACAACTTTGTAAACACTTTGGTAATAGCCAGTATGTCAAATACATTGCAACAATTTTGAACTATCAGTTTCCTACTTTGAATTTCTTTCACCATTTTAAAAGCATTTGGAAGAGAGCAACACTGAAGCACAGATGGCATCATTAGAAGTAAACATTGGCCAGGATACAGTACAAATACCGTACTGTGGCATCTGCTCTAAATTTAGGGTACACCACAGTCAAGTCAATAGCATGGGTTGATATTGGTTTACCTTTTAATGAGATCCATAATATTAGTAAAAAAGTGGCAGAATAACATGTGAGACCCTTAGTTTGTGAGTAAGGTATCGCTTCTTGAATGCTAACTATCTGGCCCAGCCTCAAAATTAACTTTTAGGCACAGTCTGGATGTACAATTCTCCAGATCCCAGTCTTGCCAAGCCAAAAGGGAGGCAGGATTAGTCAATTTATTAAACTGGTGACAGCTCCTCTGCACACTGATCTGCACCAGCAGTGGCTCTGAGTAGCTCTTAGCTTCTTCCCAGAGGAACAACAAGCCAGCATTTAATGTCTACATCCTCCTCTGTCCCAAGATTTGATAACTGTGGAAGAAGCAAAAGGCATAAACAGTGCCTTAAAACAATCCTACATATAGGCTAATGATAAGAACTTTAATCACAGAAGTGATTTAGAAATGCTCCTGCTGGGGGACTGGGGAGAAATAAATCACTAGAACTTATGTTTCTAATGTATTCTTGAAATGCAACCCATCCTCAAGTCCTGCCTCTGTGAATACCTCAGGGTGCATTGCAGATCTCAGCAGTTTTTGAAAGGAGCCTTTTTGCCTTCTTTGCTGCTAAGGGTACAATTTGCAGAGCCCCATGGAGAACCAGACATGCCAATTCCCAAAATAATCCCAGCAGGAACTCTCTACCCCATTGCTTTATGCAGATTTGAACCCTTCTCCCCTGGTGCTACATGGGCACACTGTGAGGGCCAACAGGCCAGTGGTACCTGCTTAGCTCATTGCCAACAAAGCCCAAAGAAAAGCACAAGGGATGCCTGTGACCCCTACACTGATGATGCCTTTCCCTTCTGATGGGATGGCCTCCAGACATACAGGTCTTCTGCTTCCATGCACTAGGGCTCATCTTCTCAATGCAAACACTTCATGATTTACAAGGGCAGAGGCAGAAAGCAAAAACCTTTTCTGTTTGTGTACACAACTAACCATCAGCTTGACTTCTGGCCATGTACTAAGTTTTGCTGTTTTACTGCCCTCGATCAACACAAAATAAAATGTCTACAGAGAAATTGCTATTCATAGCAAAACAGGATTTGCCACCTAAGACTTTCTGTTGGATTAAACAGCCAGTCCATTATTTTCTTCTTCATAGCTATTCCTTGTGCATTTCAACTGCTCTGTTAGACAGCTCTTCGGGGATTAAGGAGTAATGTTTCATTTTTCACTGATCCTTAACAAAATACAGCAAAAGTATCTACAGTATAACAGAAGGGGTGCTGTCATTGTTCCAAGCATATTATATTTTAGACTAGCTGAATGACCTTTTGGGAGCCAGAATGCTGATTCACATATAAAATGTTACATTCTCTTATCCATTAAGCCACATTTATGCAGAAATGCACTCCCTGTTTTGGACTGGGGTTTGCTCATCTGTAAAGAAAGGGACTTTATTCTCAACTGGGGGGTAAGATGAGCTAAGAATCTCATAATATTTTTCTTCCCATTACAGTTGGCCAGGCCATTGAGTACCTCAGTTACATGACCCACAGCATTAGGTAAAGCTATACTGAGTCTCACCCACTCCCTCCCATTGTGTGGCACTAATAGCATGCTAGAACTCCAAATAGAATTATTTTTCCTCCCATGGGGCTTTACAGTCTCATCTGGTTTCAGCAGCAAGTATTTCTTAATAAAATGCTGCAGCAGCAGAAGAAGAGAGAGAACTGGGGCAGGGAATGAAAATTACCCAGTAGTTCAGATCACCATCTTCCCTGCTTGATCTGCTTGACCAGGGGGTCACACTACCTTCACTTCCACCTGCTCACAGCCAGGCTGCAGTCCCAGCTTGTGTTACTCCTCTATCAGAGCACTGCTACAAAGGCATAGCTACATCAGTATTTTGAGTACATGTTCAGACTGGACCAAGACCCAAAAAATCTATTTAAAATGTTTCAGGTTCTTACTCACAATCTCTTACTAACCAGCACATTTTTGAGAATTATTTCAATAGGAACAGCCATTCAATCATTAGGCCACTGGTCTTTTGAAAATCTGCTCTGAGTCACTTAGAATCTAATTATCAGTGGTATTTAAATCATCATCATTAAGGGAACCAACGATGTTTTCTGTAGATTCATTTTTGCCTCCAGATTTGTTTCATCAAGCAAGCAGAGGATGTCAAGATCTCCACAAAAGCAGATCATGGGAAAAAAACCAAGACTCATACTGAGCTGCAGAACATCAGAAAACACTTAAAGATGTTAAGGCTCGAATAATTATGTAGCAAAAGCTTTTACATAATTTGTGTCACCACACTTAAATCTAAGAAAAACTTCAAGGGCCTCAAATATTTAAGATGCATTTGCCAATGTGTTGGAACTCGGATAAAACTCACAGGGAAGAGAAGAATAAGTGGTCCAGTCACCAGGCCAAGGCAAACTCCACCAGGGGAAAAAAATTGAAATCACATATTCAGACTTTACTGTATGTTAAACAATCAACAGAGCAGGGCACTCTTTGCCTATGCTGCCAGCAGTCTTCCCTTGCATTTCAAAACTAACATCAGTTCCTGGTCAGAACAACAAATGGGAAACTTTAGCCTCACACTATGGTGTGGGTATTTGGATTTCACAAGTGCAGGAGAAATTCCCAGTAATGCAGCTTTTGCTGCATTTCATATCCCAGGGGCTGCATTTCATATCCCAGCAGATGCTGATGCTGCTGTAATGAAAGTCAAGATGGGAGCTTTGCCATTGGTTTCGGCAGCGCCGGCTCCAGTCAACTGAACTTCTGCAGGGTTTGAGGCTGTGCATGTCCTGAACTGCCTGGGGAGATGAAAGCCAGCCAGGACCAGCACTGCCACCTCTAATTATCCTGAATAGTACCATTCCCTAGGAATCATCCACCCTTTGGCAGCAGGGCCTACAGATCACTTCTGGCTCAACCCAGCCCTTTTCAGTAGCAAATGCTTTCCACGCTTGCCCTCTGCTCAGGAGAGAATTTCATCCTCCCTTTGGGTTTGGTAGCAAGACATCCACTCTCACAGACCTTACAAGAACCACTGAATCATCTTCCTTGTCCGGGGCAGGCTTGGAGCCCTTTTTCCCATCAAATCCCCCTGCAAGTGACCTTTTCCACTCTTTCAACATGAAAGAGAAAGGAAACAGAGACGAGAACATGTATAAGAATAGACCCTCAAACCAAAAGTGGGTTTCATTCTGGATAAATGACTCTGAAATTCCATGGTTCTTGTTGTGTACGTGTTGTCATGTCAAAAATGCTCTCAAGGTAAAGAGCAAAATAAAAAAGACAGAAAGATCCAGCAATCTGACTCCAGCTGGTGCTACACAGGCACATTTTACTCCATGGTCACATTCAGAACTGATAGAAGCTGGAACAAAAGCCTCTGGCTATTGCAGTTATTAAAGCTGAGGGACAAATTCCCATCTTCCTTTGGCAAGAAGAGGTGTCCTACTTTGTTTCCCAGAATTGAGGAAAACCTGTACCTGCTGAAATTCATGCAGAGTCAGAACTTCAGGGCATGTACTCAAAATGGAAACCTTCATTCTCTTCCCATGTTGCCAGGGTCTGGCGCAAAGCCTGAATCATTAGGGAGACAGATCTTTAGGAATGAGGGAACAGGTTGGTAAAAGTCCTTTTACTGCAGAAGATACTGGAACTGAACCTGGCCAGGCCCCTGAACACTGCTCAGCTGCAGTTTTCTCATGGTAATACCAGAGCTCCTACTCAAAGGCAAAACCTCCTCTCTTTATTGCAGTTCTAATCAGCAGGAACATGATCAGTTCCTTTCCCAGCATGAGCTGTCTCTCCCCACATCTGCTGCTTCTCCCAGCCCCCAGTGAAAGAGAGAAAAAAGAAAAAATAGTTTATTAAAGAAAACAAACCCAAAGCTGTGCAACTGCTGTTTTAGCCCCACTGGAGGAGCTTTTGTCTAGTTTTACAGGGCCTAACATGTGTTCGATCAAGATCAATTTCTGAGAAGATCTAGATGGAAAACAATCAGGTGTTATCAACAGTATCACTGGAGCAACATCAAAGCCTTGCCTTAGTGCATGAGCCTTGATGCACCCCAGCTGGTCTAGACAGAGCTGAAAGAAAAACTCCAGGATCTGACAGAGGTTGTGAGACACCTTGTAAAGATGGAGAAAATTAGCCAAGCAGGTGCCTGATGTGGAATGCTTTTAGAAACTCCTACCTCAGAACTGAGATATGTAAGAACAGTAAAAGCAAGAAAAAAAAAATTAAATTAAGGATGCATTCTGTAAAAAATACTTTTCTTAAAACTAAAATATCCACAAATAAGGATTCTGGAGATGGTTTGTCCCACAGCTGTTTGTAAGGAAACACTCCCCACACCCTGGCACCAATCCCTGCTGGACACAGGATTATGCCCATACCTAGAGCTGATTTAGAAGAAACACAGATCTGCTGTAATGAGGAAACTTGTACAAATTGAAACTGCTCATGGACTAGGACTTCGTGCAGGGGTCACAGGCTCTGCTAATTAGATACAGTCACAATTAACACTACCCTGACAGCTGTCAAGTTCTAAGCCTCAGTTTGACAGCAGGGCTGTCCTAGTCCCTCTCCCACCTCTGAACAGTCCAGGCTGCCTCACACTTTATGTCACTGTTCTACCTAGAGACAGAGGGGAACAGCAGGGTCAGTGAGGCATCTGACAGCTCTAAAGCCTCTCTAATGGCTTGGTGGCCAGATGCAGAAAAACATGCAGCTTTTATTTCACATGCCTCTTCTTGGGCATTTGAAACTTTTGTGTGGAAAAGGTTAAAAATGTGGTTTGACATTCTGCTCATAGCCAAGGAGATCCATCCTAAGTATGGAGGGAGACTTCCAATCAATGCTCAAGGCCCACTTAGTGATAAGACATCCTTTGGAGCTAAGCAACACATCTCACTCTGCCATGTGTCTCCCATCTGAGCAGCTTAGGCTACACAGCAGATTTAATCAGTTCCAGCTGGGACATTTCCTGTCTCCCCACAAGCTGCATTAACCCCTTCTTTCTTTCTTTCTACTATTCATAGGATCTTAGAATATAGATAAGTTCTCCCAAGCATCCCACAAACAACATTACCTCTTGTTCCTACCATTTTGAACATTGCAGTATCACTCACGGCTCACACAGCACAGGTTAAGCCTGGCACTGTATAGAGTAGGGCAACTTTGTGTCTGATCCAAGATGAAGTGGACTAGAAGAGAATCTTCCCTGCAAATCACTTAACTACCACACATTTCTTCTTAAAGATAGCCCAATTTTTCTGGATTTGTATTCAAGTATGCTTTTTGAATTAGATGTCCCCTTTTTTCTTTAAGATACATCCCCAGCAACAGAAGTAGACTTAGTTAGAAACTCTACCCTTCACCCACATCTGCTTCACGTTTCTAGGGCCCAGTACTCCAACCGTGTTTGCAAGACAGGCCACCAGAGAAGTAGGCATACACTTCCTGTGATAACGAGCCAAAAAACAAAGCAGAGCATAATCACCTCTCTGCTCCCATGGCACATGTTACAGCTGGCATCCCTGTGAAGCTGCTTCAGTCAAATCACAACAGACAATTCACAGGACAGGTATCCAAACGGAGCAGTGCATCACCTTTCCCAAAGTCTATATGTCTTAGGAGCCCATCTGGCTTCAGGACTAATATTAACAAGCTGTGCCACTCACTCTGACCTCCCTATGACCACTAATTCTGTCCTATTCTTACTATCCACTCTTCCCAACATGTATTTGCCAGATCTCCCCCAAGCCCACAGGATATACAAAAGTGGTAATCAACTCCAGGTGAGGTGCCTCCTGCTTCCTAAAGCCTGCCTTGGCTACACTGGTATTTGTCCCAGGGTTTATGCACATACCAAGGCAGCACAAACCCCAGGACGCATTCTGACATCTCCGGCGGCTCCGCGGCCATGCCGACACCCCAGAGCCTGCAGAGGACCGCGTTTTAAAATAAACACAACTTTGCTTACACTGTATCCTGATCTTTCACCAAGGGCTTGGGCTCTGCCCAGGAGGCAGACACACAGACTCAGCTGGGCAGAGAGATGGGCTTGTGGTTGAGGCCCGGGTCTGGGAGTTGACACAGCTGGGACTGGACTCTGCTCCCCTGCCATCTTCCTCCGTGACCTTGGACAAGTTGCTGGTTCCTCTGGGCCTCAGCTTTCTCCTCTTCAAAATGTGATGCAGATCTCTTGGTGCACTTTTCCTGTAGGGACTGACCAGGAATTTAAGTCAAAATAGGACTTCTAAATTGCATTTTAACCACAGTTCCCAGCTTTTAAGCTGGCACTAACTATTGCAGATCCTGGCCTAGACATCATAACTTAGATGGATGATGCTGATGCTAGAAGGGAATCTGCCTTGGAGGACAGGACTAGGACAAATTAAATTAATGAATTACGTGCAAAAAGCAGTATACAAGAAAATTCAGTAAGTGCAATACCTTTGCACTGAAGTGGGAATACTCATTTATGACTTGTAGAAGAGGTAAGGACTGTGCAGAAGTGCTGGCTGCATGAAGAGAACCAGGTTTTTGAATAAATAAAGCAGTAACCATCATCCTGGAACACATAACCAGGAGTAAAAACTGTGAGGCAAATGAAGTGCCCACTTCATTCAGCTTTTGCAAGACCTCAGCTGAATAATTATGCCCTGATTTGGACCATTTAGAGAAATTCCAGGGAAGAGTCATGGGAATGGTCTGAAGTTCAGAAATCATGAGCTGCCAAAAAAGACTGAGAAACTGAGGTTGCTTAAAGAGAAGAGAAATGGACTGCTGAAAAAAAGGGGAAAGAATTAATCCATGGTGGACAGAACAAATAGAAATATGGTTGAGTTACACATAGTCAGAAAAACATTGGGAGTAAAGGAGCAGTGAAGCACAAGAATGTTTTTCTTGGACAGAACATCCACCATTAAGAGAATTAAGGACAGATTAAATTAAAATCTCTAAGGAGTGACATAGTTGGGCTTGATCCTGCTCACAATCAGAGGATGCCCTAGAAGAACGGCATCCCTCTCACCTGCATTTTTGTTATCATTCATTCATTTCTGAAGAGATTGGTCACCAATGGAGTCCACACCATGGACACATTCATAAAATGAATGCACCTGAAACTTCTCAGGGTTTGAGTTTTCCTCAAGTCTGGTTCCAGATCCTCAGTTTTGAGGAAGAGTTTGACCACAGCATGCTCAAGATGGATGTTTGATTGTGGCATTACACCTTCCAGCCAGTTATTTTTAAATATATGAAAAAATAGATTTTGCCTTTCAACACCCTTGGTCAGCAAGGTGTATAAGTAATACAAGATGATTTGAGGTATCCATCATATCCACAGCTGTGCCCAGCACCTTTATTTTATAAGGTCACATTAAATGTTTTGCCTTAGTGACCCCATAGTAAAAAAACACTGCAGAAACTGGGTTTCATTCAGAACTGGCTGATGAATCCATAGAAAAAGACACTGATTAGCGATTTTGTAACACCTTTAACAGAGATTTTCCAGAAAATCAAAATTTTGGTTTTTTCAGAAAAATCTAAGTCCTCTAACACAGAGGCTGGACAATATCGTGTTACCAACATTGAAAGACTTCAACTCAAAAACCAAAAGACTCCATATAGTTGGATCCAAGGAGGCAAACCTGAACAAAGAGCTTGAAACTTTTCACAAGGATCGTCATTGATCTGAATATACAAAACTCTCGTTAGGTTTCAGCACCTAATAAGTCTCCTAGGTGTGAATTTTGAAGGATAAATACATAAATAACCACAGCCCCATTACTAAATCAGTGAAAGAAGGACATCTCCATAGTTTTAAGCCAGGGAAGTATTTAAGCCAGGGAAGCACCAAATCCAACTGCTTCTCTCATTCAGCAAGTGGGGGGAAATAGGGACGAATGACATTAATTGTGCACTGCTAAGCTGCAAGTCCAGTGCCATGGAATAAAACCTTTCAGGCAGGTATGTTTTGGAAGCAGAGAGGAGATGGTTGTCCCTGCAAACACTTGAGGCAGGGGTACTTGTAAAGAGACAAACCACTCCCCCATGCCTGGGTTAACATAACTGCAGACAATCACTCTAGAGCCTGGAGAAAAGGCTGCAAATCTGGTTATCGCTCATATGGAATTTATATTCTTCCTATCAATGGTCTGGTTACTACTCTACCCACTCTGACATTTAGACACTCACACATTTTAGGAATCTATTGGAAAAATTGCTAGATTGTGCCAGAACAGCAAGAGATCTTTGAGCAAGTGCTGAGAACACATCTGCCTGCACAAGGTGCTTGGAGCAGCAGAGTAAACCCCATGAAAAACCAGCAGGAAAAAGAGCGTGTGTGGAATGTTCCCTTTTCCACCAAGAGTCTTTCACACAAATACTGAGAAATGAACTCTCACAATTAACAGGCACATTCTCATTGCTGAACAAACGCTGCTCTCTCATTGTAACACTCCCAGCTTTCTTCTCTGCTCTAGCCTCATCCATAATTTTTAGATTCCCCAAACAGGAGAGAAACCCTGTCTTCATACCCCCTGTAAGGCCCAGCAGCAGCAGGGAAAGCATTTCCTGCACTGTTGCTGTTAAACCTAGACTGTGGCAGAGTCACCTCACTGCACAAGCTCTGCCTCAGCGTCTTAATCAGATTCCACATCAGTTCAGTGACAGACCACTATGTTCCTACTGAAATAGGAGAATCAAGAAGACACTTTGACTACATTATTAATGCCACTGCAAAGATTCTACAAGGAAGCCAGAACAAAACTGAATCACACGCTGATGCATCTTGACAGCTGGAACTGTATTAAGTGAGAGCAGTCATATTTGTAAAGCACCAACAAGATGATTTCTAGAGAAATAGACCTTTTAAATTCCAATAGAGGAAAAAGTGCATATCTGGGAAGCAAGCAGAAGATCAGAAACACAATGAAAGCAGTATAATTCCCAGAGTAAACTAAGGAAAAAAGGAGCAAGCACCCCTTTCTCAGGGCATCATAAATAACCACCCCTCTGCTCAGCTGCTTTCCTTTCCCATTTGAAAGAGAAAAACATTTTAAAGTTGCAAAGTACAGACCAAGCCTCCAACTAAAGAGGAGCCTAGGGTGCAAAGATTTGGATCAGGACTTCTCTCAATACAGAAGTTCAGGCAAACTTGAACATTTGGGGATCATTTTTATTTATGTGCTTTTTCATTGCCCTGATCTTCAGTTCCCTGGAAGGTGAAGAGAGCAGCAGCTATTTCTGGACCTAACTACATGACTTAGTTCTCAGAAAAATAGGAAAACTTTTGGGAAAGGTCAGTGCAAGGCTGCATCTGTTCAGCTGTAAAATGCCTCAAGCCATTTTTATGGGTTATACACAAATATTTACTGGGTTTTCAATCAAAAACAAATATTTACTATTCTAATCACAGCAGTACTTGGCAAACCCACTAGCGTTCAAATACAGAGCATCTTCCTAAGGAAATATATCCTCATCCACTGAAATTAAGGAGGGCAAAAGAAAAACCTCTCCTTCAAAGACAGGCTAAGAGAGTTGGAGCTGTTCAGTCTGGAGAAGGCTTTGGAGAGATCTTAGAAACCCTCCAGTGTTTAAAGGGGCTACAAGAGAGCTGGAGAGGGACTTCAGACAAGGGCATGGAGAGACAGGACAGGGAAGAACTGCTTCAAGCTGAGAAAGGGTATCTTTAGATTAAATATCAGGAAGAAATGCTTCATCATTAGGTGGTGAAGTCCTGATACAGGTTGCCCAGAGAAGCTGTAGCTCCCCCATCCCTGGAAGTGTTCAAGGCCAGGCTGGACAAGGCTTGGAGTAACCTGGTCCAGTGGGTGATATTCCTGTCCAAGGCAGGAGGGTTGGAACTGGATGATCTTTAGGGCCTCTTCCCATCCAAACCATTCTGTGACTTTATGAATAAGGGATGACTTTTATAATTTCATTTCCATCCCTGAATGTCAACCAACTCAAACAGAATAGGATCTGTTTAGTGCATGCTGAAATGCGACTTTGACCACATGTCATGAACTGATGGAAAGTTTTGCTTTCCCACTCTGTTCTCTATGGCTGACGGTGCAGAGCACACAGTAGAAGCTTCCAGGGCATCAATATATTAGAGAGGAAACCCCCACATGTTTTAATAACCCACAGCTACAAAACTTCAGTCGAAATGGCAAGTGCTGTGATCCTTAATTGACCACGGCAGATTTGGAAAGCTGGAGAAAGCGCTACAACAGTCAGATTGAACTAATAAAGTTCAGCAGTCATTTTTGTTCTAGCTAATATTTCAATACAGAGGAAAAACTTGAGAGCTCCTCCATTTACAACATCTAACAAGTTTTGGTTTTGGATGACTGAACTATTGATTTCTACTCTGGAACACTTCATAATAATGTCTATAAATATTCAATAAACAGTAATGTTTAATTTAAAATGATCAGTTTAACATAAGTAACGGTGCACAGAATGTAAGGTTATAAAGAATTAACTGCCTGTGCATATTCATAGTCAGGCAGTAGGTGAAAAAGTAAATAATATTCAGCAACATATACAGACAGAAGATCCCTGATCATCTTAGTCCTTATATTTTGGGACACGGTGAGGTCTTCAGGCTTCGAAAGCTTCCATTAAATCCTTTTCAAGAGTGACCTGAGCTCCCCAAATAAGTCTGAAAAAACCCTGAGTTAAGGCATGTACCAACCTCATCAATACATTTTCCATTTGGTGTGCCCACAGAACACCATCCATCACCAATAAAGGAATTGCACATTAGCGGTTTGAGGTTAGACAGTCTTAGATTTCTTCTCTCCTTCATCTCACCATAGAAATCTCAAAAAACCTGAGCAGAGAGAAGGGGAGGGAGTTGCTCACTTTGAATCATTCGTTACCACAAACCTGATGACTTGGATTCCAGTTTGGGACAAGTGTGTCATGAGACCTGCTGAAAACAGGTCTGTTTCAAATAGACACACACCCATCTGGATGGTCCTTCTGGTTTTGTCTTCATTTTAGTTTTGGTTTGGCTCTCCTGGCGCTTGTTACTTCACTTTTCAAAAAAAGTTGCCAAATGTGGACAGTGGGTGTGTCTTGTTGACATCTTGCGGTCCGCACAATATGTCCATTTTGCTGATTGTCAGGGCAATATGATTAAGACCTTAAAATCAAGGGGGATTTTAGCCTGTGACATGTGTTGAACAGCAGCAGTGTTTGTTGAACAGCAGCAATTAAGCCTCATTTCAACAGTCAAGGATGACCACCTCCATCACTCTTCCTCAACCACCCTCCCTCAGTCCCCAGCTGTATCATTTGTCTGGGTCCTCCTTCACCCACCAGGATTAGGCACAGCTCCAGCCAGAGCAATACCAGCAACCAGACCGAGCTAAATCCAAGGCTCTTCCAGCCCAGTACCCTGTGTCCAGCCACGGCCAGGAAACAGCTGTTTAGGAACAGAAACAAGGCAAGAGAATTATGCTCCTTGTGGTACAGTCTCCAAGTAATCAGCAGTTTAAGGAAATATTTCCTGATTTCCAGAAGTAGACTGTTCCCACAAGATATGTGCATCCAAGGCTTGGTCTTCCCTCCCAGCCAACTGGCAGGAGTTGGATCTTCAATCTGTCAACCCTGAAACACTGCAGAATAGGCTAAATTCTCTGCCAATAAAAAAATCAGTGGCATTTCACCAGCGTGAAAGATATGAGTTCTTAGGAGTTCTGTCTGAAAATGAAAGCATCCTAGGGCCCAGTTCTCATGTAGACAGAGAATCTTTAAATCATAATAGCAATAAGGAAAATATTAGAAGCAATCTTAAATTTTATTTGGCTGCCCCTGAGGAATCTTAGCCCAAGTTTGAGAGAGGTTTTGTTATGAATTTAAAAGCTAATAGATAACCCCCAAACATTAATCTCCTTTTAAGCACCACACATTGGACACAGTACTCAGAAAACCAAGGTTCAGATGTGAATATATGAAAGAAATTAAATTAAAGTGTTGCAACTAAGTATGCACAAGGCTAAAGTGATTTACAGCAGCCATGAACACAGCCAAGCACTGATAGGAAGAGTAGCACACACAGTAAAATGATATGGTGTGGTATAATATTTATTAATCTTTTCAAGAATTATTTCAGTATAAATGACTTCAGTGACTCAGAAAATCCCTGCCAAAACAAAGTAACATATATCACACACCACACAGAGAGAAAGGGACCAAGGTATGAGATACTCTTATTAAAATTACAGAATAATTTAAGTAAAAAGGGACCTCTGGAAGTCATCTACTCCAACCTCCAGTTCAAAGCAGGTGTAATTAGACCAGGCTGCTCAGGGACATGTCTACTTGAGTCTTGAACATTTCCAAGGCCAGAAATTCCACAAAATTTAAGTCATGATGTTAGAAAAATCATTTCATTTAAGTTGCAACTGTCAAACACCATTATTCCTCCATTACAGCATACATGTTACATTTGCTCCTTCCCACCATTTCTGTTTCTTATTGCTGTTCTGCTGAGAGTCTAGAAAATTATTTGATGAAGAAATTCTTTGCAGAGGCCTCCCTCAGCTTCTGGAGCTGATATGACAGGAAAAGGAGAGGTTCCTACCTCAGCATTTGTCACTTGAGCCAAAACATTTGTTAGAAAAAGCATAAAATGAGACAGTATGTGTATATACATTTCTAGGGAAGGGCTCAGAACTTCCTAATGGGTTGCAGGCTTTGGGCACTATCACTCTGGAGGGGCACAGGAAGAGGCAGGCAACAGCTACAAGACAGCCTGAAACTGCACTCCAGCCCATCCACAGCCTGGCTCACACCCCACACCTCTAGTCAGATGTTGATAGTAGACAAACCCTCCTTTGTCTTCAAGTAGATTCAGTGATTTGCAGGCAGAAATGATCTGCTCCAATCAGAGGTTTGTGGGACTCCATCTTAACAGACCACAATGTTATTGTGATAAAGAAAAACCAAAAAACCAAAGTCCACCAAGAAGTCTGGAGTTCAGGCCAGGGTAAGTCACAAAGTGATACACTTTGAACAATCAACCAGCTTTGGGACCCACAGCTCAGTGTCCCTGCTGATCTACAAGGGAACAGAACAACTTCAAAAAATTCTGGGTTGTGTGAATGATTTCTATCCCCCTGTCCAGCCCAAACCATATTCTGTTTCAAAAGGAGGGATTAATTGCATCAGGCATCACTCAGAGCAGGCAAACCATCCCTAGAATTTCCACTGTCCTAGACATTTGACTGCACAACATAATGCCAAACAATCCTTGGACTGTGCTCCTCATCACACTGCAAGCTCCATTGGATGGGAGAGATGACTAAATATCAGTGGACAACAGCAATTAATGGAACAAAGAGAAGGATGATTCTATGACTTTAAAATGCCTCTCCCATTTTCCTCAAACTCCCACCCCACACTCTTATAATGAAGGGAAGGGTATCTATGAAGCAGAAGCCAAAAATTAATTAAGCAACATATTACAGAGTTGCAACTAAAATCAGGTAGAGGAAACACATCCTCAGCTCAGTATGCTAAAGGATGGGAAGGATTCCAGTGCTTTCCCAAGCACAGAGATAGGGAAAGCAACTCAGTTCATCAGTGCTACAGCCACCACCATCACAAATTTGATTACCCAAATTTCTCCAGTTTCTTATTTCAGTCAAGTTTCCTAACATGTGGCCCAAAGTCTTGCTCAGGTCACAGATCTTACAGAATATCATGAGCTGGAAGAGACTCCCAAGGATCCTTGAATCCAGCTCTTAATGGCTTATACAGGGATCAAACAGAAATTGAACCCACAGTGATCAGAGAGAAGGGATTTTGTAAAGCAAAAAAAAGAGTTTTTGTGGAATAACAACCCATTTGCCATCAATTTGCACATGGTGACGACAAGCCACAGTTAATGTTCCAGGAACTAAGTGTATCTCAACTAACCTGGGTAACTAAAGAAAAATAGAATTTTACATCCTAGAACAAAGGATTTCAAGCCTTTCCTTCTGGTCACTAACAACAGCATATACCAACATCTGTGTTAATTCCTTAAAGTGCAACAGAAATGAAGGTCAGGCATTTGACACTTGCAAACTCATCTGGACCAATAAATGTCTGCAGATTTTGGTGAACCTGCTTAAAAATCATGTCTAAGTTATGTCACCCTTTCCCGGAACCTGCAGTGTCCTGGGATTTACAACATCCTCCTTGTACTGAAATCAAAGCACCACTGCTTGTTCTGATAAAAGCTTTAACTTCACAGACATTACCCCAACAACATGCCATCAGTTTAACAAAAGGCTCAAATATCAGACTGCATCACAAGACTCAGCCTCATGTTTCCTTCCTGCTCAGCTGCAGGGAGCACTCACTGGTGAGCCACAGGCAGAGGGCACACAGAGCCACTCAGAGCAGGCTGGCAGGTTCACTACAGCTCTGCAGGGGTTATTTATCATTATTTATGCACCTGCTGGTATAAATGTACATAAAATAAAGCCACCCAGTGCCCACCATCCCTGCCAAGGTACTGCAGGCCGTGATATCATCCCAAACAAGTCTTGGGGCCTAAGAGCCAACACACGCTCCCTAAGACTCACTCACCAGTCTGAATTACCTATTAATGCTGCATCACTTCCAGGAGCTGAAGTGGATCTCTTCTGGGAACCATTTGTAGACAGGTAACAGCAAATCGGCTAATCAAGACCCCAGATTTTCAAAGGAGTGTTTTCTTGAGGAAAAAGCAAGCTCTGATCTCTCTCTCAGCCCAAGTCTGCAGGGTTTGGTTTCTCTCCTTTATCTCCAGCTGCACCAGGGAGAGCATGCCAGGCCTCATTCCTCTGAAGACTCACTGGACAACCAGGGCTGTAGCCACATTGCCAAGTCTTTCTTACTCCTTGCTCTCAGTAGTCTGCCCTTTTCCAAGGGGAAAAAGTTCTGACATGTCAGGAAACTTTGTGCAGAGCAGCTGAACTCCAGTCCTCACTGCTTCCCCACACTCTTCTTCCTCAGGTGGAACTTTTACAGCAGCAGCTTTCATCCAGGCAGTATTCCTCAGTTTAACATCATCACCCTATAAAAAGGTCTCTACCTCAAGCTCAGAAGTGCTCCAGCTCACTCACAGGGCAGTATATTCCCAATTCAGCCTTTCCTCAGCTTACAGCTCTCCATAAAAGTACAGCATCGGCACACTACTTACACACCAGCCTTTCCCTACAAGTCCAGCTCCTTCCTTGCTACCAAACCAAGTGCAGGTGTGGCCAACTGAGCAGGGCTGGCCACCCTTAGAAGGTGCAAACACCTCCCAAGTCCTACCAGTGACTGGAGGGGATTGCTTTCAGATTGCTCTAATATAGCTGCAATAAGGAGAATGGGGGGAATGTGTATTTGGGTATGTTTTATGCAACCTTCTGATTCACAAGAATCAAAGTTATTTTTAGAATGTCCTTTATTTGAAATTGAAAAGCTCTTTTATTTAAGAGCAGCAAAGAATCAAGAACAAACATAAACAGCTGAGGGAAAATTAGGTAGTGACCAACAAGGTGTTTTTAATTATGTTGGAGTGGGCTGAAGTAGCTTGTTTTAGCACTTAATAAAAGAGTATCTTCCACCCCTTGCAATGTGAACTGTTAATATGACATTTGCTGATGAGATGGAGAAATAATCTGTTCCCTATTGATGGTACCAAGAGGTTTGATGGGTGTCATTGGAGCAGGTTAATCCATGTGCCCCAGGCCTGGGCTGCCAGTGCTGCTCATCAGACTTCTCATGGGCAGGGCTGTACCCTCAGGGCCCCAGACAGTGACTGTAAGGAATTGTTGAAGCCATTCTGCCTCTTTCTAGGAGGTTTGGTCACACTGAAAAGGTGTGGGAAAGGTTTTGTCACTCACAGGGCCCTTGCCCAGTTGAGAGGAGTGGCACAGTCGTTCCTTTCTTCCCAGCTGTCAGATGCAAACTTCAAGCCTGCACCTCCTATCCCACTCAACAACAGCATGATAAGTAAAGGGAATGCTTGTGATTTTAAAGGATTCATTTCTACTAGAAGGTAAAAGAGGGAGGCAGAATTGTAATATATGTTTAATTATGGCACTCAAAACCAAGCTTAACTGGAGCTGATAGAAGTCTTCTCATTGACATCATTTGGCAAAATCCAGGTCATTCTTAGACAAATTCCCTGTTTTCCCTTCAGATCCGTTGGCAGCCTTACAGCATTAGAATCATGTGTGTGGTAATATCTATACCTGTACATGATCAATTCATGCTGCCATTAAGGAATTGGAAATTATGAAAGGTGACAAAAGAAATCAGACTTTCTGCATGCTCCATAACACAAAGCCTCTCTGTAGCATTCTGTCTTCTTTTTGGGTGAGAGCAGGCTTTCTCCTATAGATGCTTTTTCCCAAAAAGTAGCTCAAACTGGCTGATCAGTGCCTAAAGCAGGACAAAATCTGTGATTATCTGCATGACTTTTAAAGCCCAGGCTTTCAGGGGTCATGGCAACACAAATGCTACCTGTGAATACCATCGTCCCAAACCCGAGAAAGGAAAACATTTAAGGTTTTCAGTTTGCACAAACAACCTTCCGTCATCCTGGCAACTTCATTCCATCTGGAACATCCTGTCTTCATATTTCAGAAAATACAGAATGAGGGAGGACAAGAAATATCAAGAGTTCACAAATGAGTTTTTGACAGTTCTTTGCATCAGAATGGAAATAATTTTCCTTCCCACTCCCTTTTTCCCCCTCTACCACCACATGCTACAGTATTTTCCATCTCATTGCGCTTTGTATTTGACCTCTTGGTGAAAGTCAGGAAACATCATCCACCTAATTGTGAGCACCTGCACAGCTGCAGGTGTGAGGGGAAACACTTCATTGAGCAGGTCAGGGAACTTTCTGCTGATTTACAATATTAACACCCGTCACAACCAGAAAAAGCATCCTGTGTTCAATGTTAATGCAGTGGCAGAGGGACATGTCAGAAATGCCACTCGTGATGGTAAAGGTGGTTATGGCTGCTTCATTTTTGAGAAAGGAGGTAATCCTTAGCTTCAGGACTGTCTGGTCCGCATTTTCAGCAAACTTTGTTCTCTCTTTTGAAATCCTTTTCTGCCTTGACTAGACTGAGGGGAGTACACGCACACGCTCACTCTGAGTGCATGGGACACACTGCAATGCCTTCAGCAGGGCTGACCACGCACACCACGTGTGTGCCTATAGTACATTTGCAGGGCTTTTTCTGTTTAACTTTTAAACTGGACTCATATGAGACTCTCCCCAGCCAGACACCTCATTAAAGCTGACAGATTTACAATCCCCAGCTTGCAGTTTCTGGACTGTGGGTGGCCTTGGCCTTGGCCAACTTGCGAAATTTTGCATGCCACCATTTTCCAGTTGTAGAGTAGGAAGAAGAAGAATCCTCCTTACCTCCCATACACAGCCTTGCTGCTCAGAGTAAAGCACTAATATTTCAAAGAGGACCTGCCTGTTATGACATACCCCTTCATTGATTGTAACAATGGAACCCCAACCACAGCTGGGGCTCCTAATAAAAATAAATTAGTGCTGCTGCTGTAAAAACAAATAAATAACACTAATAACTTCAGGAGAATTCTGTCAACACAGATGATGGGCAGGGCTGTCAGAGTATTTATTTACTACATTTCCAGAACTTTGCTGTTGACCTTTTACCTCCTCAAAACAGCCATGCTACAGAAACCTCCCTGAAGAACAGTCTCTGTCTCCCCACACAAACAGCTGAGAACCCTCTGGAGAGCTGCTAGTGAGATATATGCACTGTCTGTCAGTGGTGAAGGAGTCAATTCAACCCCATGATTCAAACAAATGCGCTTTAAGAGCATCTAATGTTTATATTGGCTTTGTGTCTGCAACGCTATTTTGAGAATGGTCTGCCTAAGGCATTTTTCTCATTTCCAGACTGAAAGGTACTTTAATGGGGCCATGCCTGCAATGGTTTAGTTCCTGTGTTGGGCTCCTTGCCGAGGCTTCCACCTGCCTGTTTAATGGCAGAGCTTTTCAACTGCTCTGCACGGGGTGATATCTGGACTTTAAGGACTCTGCAGTGATGGTGCAGCCTGGTATCCTGTGCTGCACCCTCCTCATGTCCCCAGGCTGAGAGCAATCAGAGCTACCCAGAGCAGGGAAAGAGTAAGAAAAAGCAATATTTACACAGTAAACTTTCCAAGCATTCAGGAGAGAATGACTTGCAGATGTATATGTTTAAATGACATTTACACTCCCATTGTTTCCTTTAACTTGGTGCTCATCTTACTGTAGGCTTCTTGGATGAAAAAAACAATACTGCTGAGAGCTGTTTTCTTGGTGAGAAATAACACCCTTCCCCTTCCCTCTCAGATGTACTAAGTGCTAAGGAAAAAACCATCAGCATTGTAGAATCGTGTGTTTAGTGGGGAGGGCTCCCTTAGATATATGTGGGTCCTCTTCAGCCAGAATAGCAAGCAGAAGACTTCAGGTCCCTGCTACAGGGGTTCAGAGCAGAGCTGCACAATATTTTAAATCACTCACTCCAAGGCTCCAGGAGGAAGGACAAAAGTAAGGAAATTTCAACACGATGTAATATGCAGGCCCTCGGCAAAGGCATACAGCTGAACCAAACCTTCGATTACTTTTTTTATAAACTGGGAATCCAAGATTTCTATACTTTTTCCTTCCTCAGTAATCTTGGTCACACCTAATGCTCTAGGCTAGGCAACGAAAAACAGCATCTTACAGTTCTGGTAGTCAACAGACAAAATAAAAGCAATTAACTTCTTCATTTGTTGGGTTTTTTTTTTTTAATACTTCAGTGGATATGGGACATTGCAGTTAATACAAGTCACATCACCCTGACAATGGGCCAAGCACCAGGAATCAGCACTGCAGGCAGCAATAGCTCATTACTGGAAGTCAGTGCTGGAGTTGTTTTCTTCCACATGTGCAGCCAGGAGGGCAAGGGGAAACGCCACCAGACACTTCCAGTTTCCTCTGTGTTAGTGCTTTCGTTCTACACAAAAAACTCAAATGTGAGAGCTGACAATCAGCAAGTGAAAACCAATGCTTGAGCAAAGTTCACTAGGAAAGCTCAATGCTACTTTTTCCATAAATAATTAGGATGTTGTACAGCCACCCAAAGTCCAGTCTATTACTCATCCAAGCCAAGAAGTACAGAGATGTTTGCAGGCTATGCAAGACCCTTGCCATTTGCTAACATCTCCTCAGAAAAATTCTATTTAATTTACCCAGTAGTCTTTTCCCAGACGCAATGTTACTTTGGCATCCTACTCTGCAACATCTCTATTTTTGATTTTCTGTCTTGGAAATTGGTTTTGTGGTTGAACCACATATTTTTTTCACTTCCTATGATTGACATATGATCTGAGCTTGGCTAGAGGAAAGGGACATTCTGCATACCACATCATCAAGAGAAAACCAGCCCCGGACAAGGAATTTGTATGGACTTGGTCTGACTGGTAAAGAAGGTCAGAATGAAAACATATGACATGTAGAGAAACAGTCCTATGGGATTAATGTGAAGGCAGGAGGAGCAATCAGATGTCTATTGCAATGCAGTCCTCCATCTGGGGTACTTTGCACTCCTTGGGGTTTTGCTGAACTGACAATCTGCACACCAACCCCATCTGAGATACCTTGTCACACCAGGGGTCACCTGGGTGCTGCCCTGCCAACAGAAGGTGACAACTCACAGCCCACAGTCCTGCTCAGGCTCCAGCTGAAGAGGGTGAAATAAGGGCTGAGGTGCCTCCTCCCATGGTGACACTTGGGACCTGTCTGTCCTGAGATAGAGGGTCAGTGATTCTGCTGATATTTCTAATAACACAGCTCCTGATGCAATCTGCTCCTCTTGGTGCCACATTGAAATCATTGCAGAATTACATCACAAAAATCCAGAAGTACTGATTGGGTACAAGATGGTGCATGATTACAAACCAAAATATGACCAGGACCTGTAAAGTCACTCTTTTCAGAGCCAAGGAAGCTGTGACCATGTGGATCTGAATTACACAGTGCCACTGAGGGAAGAATTGGGCCCTCTGAACCCAGCTGACCTAACCAGGACCCCTCAGCATTGCTTTTAGTACATGCTTTTTTTCAGATGCCTGTGCAAAATAGCAAGTACCTGGTACAGAGAAAGCAATAATATGCTAGGAATCAAATTAAATCATTCCTGTGAAGAATTTTTCATAACTATGTATTCAATAATCATCAGGAGTGAAAGATTACACTGGATTCACTACAGATCAATATTTCTGCACACGTGTGAACTGCTGAAAATACAGTGCCCAACCCAACTGTGTAACACAGCAGAAACCCAGTTCCTCTTGCTCATTTTACAAATTCTAAATGTTCTTTTTCACCAAAATCTTCTTCTTATTTTCTTTTTAAATGGAACTGTCATTCACTACAGGACTGAATGGAAATGATCAAACTGCAGTCACTGGAAAGACTTCTGTACATGTTGGATTGGATTCTGCTGGAGTAGCTTGAAGCAAATGTTTATATATACTTCCAGTGAGTTTATTTTCTTAGGGTGAATGAAAATAGAAACTTCTTGGAGCAGGGAATGGAGAAAATCAGCTTTCCACAGAAACCACAACTGAGAAGAATTTGATAACAGTTCAGAATAAGGAGTACTATGATACTTTCATTTCACTAAAGACTTATCTTCCTTCAGAAATTTATTGCACCTTATATACTGTTACCCACAGGTTGCCTTCATGTGAGCACTCAGAAATACTGATTTTAGCAGAGGTATTTTGATATTTTACCAGCATCTTGGGAAACCAAGTCTGAGCTATTTTAGGCAGAAATCAAATTCTTTATTTCCAATGCCACAAGAAATAACAGAGAAGCCAATTATTTCCCTCTCCCCTTTACAGCACATATGAAATTAGCAATATCACCCAATCACATGTCAAAGCCACAAAACCAGACTCTAAATAGGTTCAATACTTAGCCAAGACTGCAAACATACCAGCAAAAAGGAAGCTCAAGAGAAGTCATGTTATGTCCAGCACTTTGCTCAGTTCTAATAATTCCATCATGTCCATACAGAAAACAGGCAGGTATTATGGCTGTTGGCTGATGAGAAGTAGAAGATATGTTCTGTGAGGCTTCACAGCTTGATGTAGAGGTTCTAGTGTTCTTTCCTAAACCTTAAACATGATTTACCCTTCCCTTTAAGGCACACTACAGCATCATTGCTCAGTTCTTAAAAATCTGTCCGTGACACAAGAAACAAGAAAGGAAACTGGACAATCACTCAACCAAACCCCGTTGTTTTCTTCCACTGAAGAGTTTCAAGCATTTTGGGATTCCTCACTGAGAGGGAGGCAAAGAGAGGGCTCTACCTTGGCAGAAGGGAGAGATATCAGTAGGAGCATGAAACAGATGGGGTGATTTGGATTGGCCAAAAACAGGATGTCATCAGATGGATGTGAGAAACCTCCAGAGCAGAGTGAAAATTTGAGAAATAAGACAATGTAATTGAAATAAGTTTATTTTAACTAAATGAAATTTATTTTACCTAAGACTGTCGAACACCTAGTGCAAATGCCTCAGTTTCTGTTACCTCTGTAACAACTCTGAATCCTGCTGTTACAGACTCTCTTCAGGACAGGAATGTAAAATGCCTATATGTCCAGTCACTCCCAAACTTTTCATTTGGTTCTCACTGAGGCCATGCAAAACGCCCAGGGAAGTGAGTCCCAAACAGATGGGACCCATAAGAGTGACTGGAATTGAAGAAAAACAAATTAGAAAACACCCCAAAGAATTATTTCTTCTATTGAAAAATAAGCAGTAATTATATTCTTATTATTCTGAAGGAAAAAAAACCCCAAAAACAACTGATTGCCATGAAATTCTCACCAGAAAAAAAAAAAAATCACATCCAAATACTTTTCTGGATGTCAATATCCATCTTGGTAAATAAATAATCCCTTCTGTGGCTGAAGGTGAATAGCTCTGAGTCTCTTATAGCATCTGCATTGCTAAAACCTGCTTTTCTTGCCAGACCTCATCACTCATAAAACAGTGTGGTATCAGAGCAGCCCCTGCAGTACAATTCAGACACCATTGAGGTCCTGGGGGAGAAAATAAAACAGGAGAGGCTTGGAACTATGGGTCCCATGGGACACTGCCACAAAACAGATGCAGAGATTTATTTCTGTTGTAACAAAATCCCATTTTCTGATGGGGAAAGATTTGGTCTGGATTGTCTCTTCTGGTCTCATTTATTGTTTGAGTACAAAGCTACAGGAGGAATCACATTCATTTGTTTTAATACATCAGAAGCAAGACCAATGCACCATTGGCCTAGTTTCATTTCATCTGTTTAAGAGAACATTTTGTACTATCAATGAAGTATCAAGTCTTGATTTGTGCCAAGCTCATAATAAAATTGCAGACCAACAACACTTCTGTTTGGAAGTAAGGTCAAAGATAGGAATGACAGGCATGAAAAGACACATCCACAAAGTCAAGACCATGACTTGAAAAGCAAAATAATAAGTCAACAGCCCTGAAACCACAGCTCTCCATGACTTGTGAACAGTATGTGGAAGGACAGACTGGTTTTGACTAAACTGCCTCACTCTGCCAAGGAGTTATTTCTCATGAAAACTCCTCAGAGCTTTTCAACCCACAAAAAATCTTCCATTATATTACCTTTTCATTCAGATTTGGAACTGAGACAAACAGCAGTTTGTCAGGTTTTTCTTCAAGATGGAAATTCTAGAGAAAGTTGCTCAGCTCTTTTTGTCAGCTGTCATGGAAGATAAATTATTGTCTAAGCAGAAGTACACCAGAGCTTTCTCTGCGGTGCTTTGGCTGAGATCAGCTTGAGGATTGTCCTCCCACCAGGCACTGTCACAAAATACCTTTGTGACTTCTGCTGGACAGCTCCAGAGGGCCAGCAAGGAGAGAGACAAAGCTGGGAAAGGTGGGAACAGTGGTCTGTTCATTACAGATCCACATACAGCCAGTTCTGCTGCTGCTAACTATGACAACACTGAGGAAATTCCTCTGTTTCCATGAGATCCTCCAATGGCTGTGCAGCTTCCACAGGGTCAGGCTGAATTCTGCAAACAGGCTTTAAAAAGTTCAAGTTGTTCCATGCATGCAATCACAGCCTTTGTAATTTGTTCATTTATTTTATAGTAAACAGCAGGTTTTCTCAGTTGTTTACCAACAGTTGCAGAAGCTGCTTCTCTGATGACCTCTCCTTAGAAGAAGTAGCTTCTTCTTCTTCAGGAGAGGTCATCACATATTTCTTGCAGATTTTCTTCCAGGATTATCGGTAACACTCCATGTAAAGGCCTCCTTTGATAAAAAATACCATACAATGGGCACCACAGAGGTGGATTTATCAATCCATACTGCACATCCCTAGAGGAAATAACCAGATGCTTTTTCACTGGGATTCAGAGAAGAAGAACCATTCCCAGAAGCTTAACATAGCAGACTGGATACTTGTGAAGGCCCCCTGTGCCTCTGCCTGCCACACACACTGGAAGTTCTGCCATCAGAGTAGGCAAGTGCTCTGTGTGAAAAATGGAGCAGCAATAGGACACCAAAATCACTTGGACTTTGGGCATGTTTGTGGTTCAGCTCCAGAAACTGCTGTGTACAAATTTACCTTCTCCAGGGTAATAACCTGCCACCTGATCAGCAGCTGCTCCAGCTGAGAGGAGGATCATATCTATTTATACAGGGCATATGGAAACATGTCTAGGAAAACACAGACATGGCCAACACTGCACCTGCAGAAAGGGATTTCCTTATTCCACTTCCCCCAAATGAAGATGTCCCCAGTGTCAGCAAGCTGAATACTTTCTTATTCTCACTGGGTACCTTCCTTAGACTTTTATGCCTTTTTTGAAATGATTCTTCTTTCCCTTATTGACAAACCCTTTTCTGAAGTTGTTTTTCAGCTGTGGAACAAGCAGTGAGATTTACTTGTTTAACAGCACTGTAACACACAACACCCCAAGCCATTTGCACAGTCCCCCTTCTCTCCTTAAGATCCCCTTCAAAGTACCCCAGGCAGGACCTCTCACCATCACAGGGTACCTCCAGGAGAAGCTGAGATTCCACTTGCAAAGCAGGATGTAAATATGGGAGGAGCAAAGCACAGAACTCATCTGTAATATCCTGGATAATGCAGCAACCCTCTAGATATTACGGCTGTTCTCCTTAACCCTCTTCTTCTCCATCCACATCAAAGCCACCTCTTTGAAAGGACAGAGTTTAAACACAGCTGCTGGGCCTGTCCTTAGGCCAAGAGGCTACATCTGGCAGAGCAGCTCTACATGTCTCTGATTTGGGCATTCCCAGAAAATTGTCATCTCTTGGCCTCTGTTCCTGTCACCACCCGAGTGCAAAACCCTGCTGTTTCTGTGCAATTCACAAGGAATCCTGATATCAACTTCTCTTGTGATCATCACTCAGGACCAGGAATCCAAGCCATTCCAGCATCCAGTCTGGAAACTGACTTGTTACTAGTGACTGACCCAACTTCAGAAATAACTTTTGGTCTCCACTGTAAGTCCCAAGACTATTTTTCGAAGGATTATTTCCTTTACACACCCACTTTCATGCTGAGAATCTAACATTCCTTCCTATCAAAATCTGGGCTGGGCTCATAACCTTCCAAACAAATCATTTCCAAGCTCCTATGAATAATTTATTTTTCATCTCTACCATAGAGATTATCCCTCTCTGGTAATTTGAATCTGGATGACATGGAAATTTTGAATAGATTTCATTTCATTTTTGCTCAGCAAGTGTCCTGTCCGTGTCTGGTGAGAAGATGGGTGAGCTTTTCCAAAACATACTCTTTTACTTATTTCAATGTACACATGGACTGATGATGCCATTTTCCCAAGGTAGAAGGCCCCTGAATATTTATTTTTCAATCACAGATGTCCTAACTATTTGCATAGAACATACATTGTAGCAGGATGATCTCTTGGCATAACTAGTGACACTGTTTTTTCCAGTTCTGCCTGGTGATCTAAATAGCTCCAAGCCAAAAATTTCTCATGAAATGTGCAGGATGTACTTCCCATAACCCTGTGAAAACATGATGCCAGTATCTGGATGCATGTCCCTGAAATCACCAGAACAGGGTGACAAGAGTACCCCAACCCTCTAGGCAGCACATCACATGACAGATTAAATCCTTGCCTAGGGCAGAGAGCCATTAGGGAGGTTAAACTATTCAGATTGCTTTTTAAACATTTCCTTCCTCCTTCTCACAAGCTGACAGGAAGGCTTTAATAAGGCTGAAACTCTGGAACAAAGATTAGACATTCTCTTATACAAGAAATACTCTCAGAGTTCTGTTGTTTTCCAAGCCTTCACTGTATTCAGTTGCCATGATTCCACCTTCCCATCCTGTGTGGTAGCTCAGACACACTATTCCTCATCTCCAGGAAATCCAAAGGATATTGTAGAGCATGGATTTTTTTGCTGTCTCTCTTCCCAGGTCTTTCTGTGATACTGACACATTTTCAGCATGATTTCTGCCAGGGCTGTCATCCCCAGCCTAGGTTATCCTGTACTAAGCACTGACATATTCACTGGGAGGCTCTGGGAAACACTCACAATCCCTGCAACAACTCACTGAACTCATACAAGAATCTCCTGAGTGACTCTAATGTCAGATTTCTTACAGTTGTCCTTCAGTCCCTTTTTTGGCCTTCCTGAAATGTATCAATGTACTGACACCATATCTTGCTCCTCAGTAGGGCAAATACCTTATGAGCAGATGACAGTACTGGCTAGACACAGTTGGCTTTGTACTTCCCATAAGATGCAAAGGATTTTCCAGTTTAACTATGAACACTATGAAGCCTTCCTATCCATCTAACTCAATCCCTGCCCTGAGAATACTAGCAACCAGCTCCTCTGATCAGGTACTTCAAACTATTAATATTACCCTAATTGTTACACTATCTAAAATTGCAAACCCATTTCTAATCCCTGAGAGTCTGTCCTATTGGTCTTTGACAGAGGGTATGGATAATTATTTAACTTGCATTTAGTACCTGCAATACCTTACTGCCTAGGAGATTTTATTCAATCTCAAGATCATTAAAATATGAGTTTCTGCTCAAGAAGAAATTCCTAATGCTTTGGGCAATATCCACTTCCCCTTCTGCCAGCAATTGTCTTTGAATTTTTACATTATTATCTCCACAAACTGAACTACACCTCTAGGACATTTCTAAAAGGAAAATATTCATCTCATCTATTTTAGCTCCACCACAGTCAGAGGAGCATGGCCCAATGTCCACAGCAGCACTCCCTGCAGAGGCTATTTGCAAGATGTATCCCTTCCATGCCAACACACAAACCCACATCCTGGACTCCTGGTGGCCTGCTTCCTCACAGCCTTCCCATTCCTACACCCCGTTCTGGGCTGCAGCTGCTCCTTGCTCGTCCCTGCTGCCCTTCCCTGCCTCAAATGAGAGGTGGCAGGAGGAGCAGTAGCCAGGCAGCCACAAGGCCACTGCTGCTGTTAGCACAGAGACCATGAGCCTGTCAGGCCCCACGGCAGTGACAGTGCATGAAAAGTTATCTCACCCCCTCCCAAGCTTCCTGTGACTCTTCTGGAGGTGATCCAGAAGCTGCATAGTTGCCCATGAGCCAGCAACTATTCCAACATGGTGCTTCAGTGCTAAATCCCCATCCCATGCCAAGACTGCCCGAGTAGATTGTTCCACAAGCACGAGCTTTGCAACCCACACCCCACTGTGACTTCTCAGCTGCAACCACAGCCAGAGGTCACAAGCCATTGTACACAACCACCTTCCCCAGGGATCTGTCTCGTTCCTGGAATCACTGTCACAGCATCTCTTGGGTTAGGTCACAGCAGTTCAGTATGGCCAGCCCGAACAGGAGGGCACAATTTCAAGCAGATGAGAGAAAAGATGAGGAGAGGCTCTAGAGGGTGGTTGGTCCCAGACATGAGCACTTGGCAGGGTGTCAGGCTCCAGAACTGTGTCACAGCTGTGCTCAGGGCTGTGCCCTAGACAGACTGGCCACAACATCAGAGGGTCACTTAGGTACTGTCCCCATTTGCACAGAGACACCAAGTACACTCACTCATGCAGCTGCCAACACTTGTGCTGGGCTGCTGGCAGCACTGTGCTGTGCCACATCAGGGCCACTGCCTGTGGAACCACATGCCAGCGTGGTCCATGCTGCTCCTCTCAGGCAGCCATTTGTTGTGGCATTTGGTGCTCCTCTATCAGGTGTCTGCTTGCACAGATATTACATATTGACCTGAACTGGCATTACTTCCATTCTTAATCTCAACAGCTCACAGAGTTTGTGAGACTTTTACTCTTCAGCACTGCAATCCTGCTGCCTACATTATCTCAACTAGTCTCTTGGAGCTGGAATACAAACATGCTCAAAACATCACCCAAACCCTGTGAACTGCTGTCTGGCATCCTGAAGTGGAACCTTGATCCAAGTCTGAATTGGAACCCACTTTGAAGCTCATCTGCTCTGAGCAAGAGGGTTGACCAGATGACTTCCAGAAGACAATAGAGAGGAAGGTTCAACCCTCG
The DNA here is from genome assembly GCA_013401135.1 of Cettia cetti. NCBI lineage: Eukaryota > Metazoa > Chordata > Aves > Passeriformes > Sylviidae > Cettia > Cettia cetti. The sequence continues at coordinate 112,809 of VZUI01070451.1, forward strand.
CCTCTGTTTCTGCTCTCAAGCAGATACACCCATATGAGCACCAGGCTGGAAAAGACAACGTGGGTTTGGTCCTGTGGCTGACAGTGCAGCTTCCACATGATACTCCTGCCTCCATTTGGACAAGCAGATGCAAACTCACCTGCCTGTGCTCCAAGAGTTGTGAGCAAGCAAATAAACCCTCTCTCTCAGCAGTTGGATAGAACTGATTCTTTAGGATACATGCTATTTCATTGTCATTCTTTTTGTTTGAACAGGCATTTGTACCACAAATAGTCATTTACCTCTGGAAAACAAAATATTTCATTTAAATTAAGCCAGAAGTGCAACTTCTGGTTGGTTTTGCTCAAAATTAAGTGTAGAAATCAGAAACTGATTGAAACATACTTTTATCTTTGAAGCTGTTCTGGCTTGGAAAAAACCCAGAATCTCCAAATTTTATTTTCCTCAAAAATTCCTGCCTTGCCCTCTTCTTAATTAATTAGTGTTCATCCAGCTGTTTTTTATTAGTACTATAAGGACAACAAACATGAGCTCTCTCTCCTTTCTGTTAACCTGGAGCCCACTAAGGATCATATCATCCTTCCAGTACCTGAAGGGAGCCTACAAGAAACATGGAGAGAGACTATATACAAGAACAGGGAGGAATGGATTCAAACTAAAAGAGAGTAGGCTTAGATCAGATATTAGGAAAAAGTTCTTCCCTGTAAGGGTAGCGAGGCCCTGACACAGATTGCCCAGAGAGGTTGTGGCTGGTAGTGTTCCATCCCTGGAAGTGTTCAACGCCAGGTTGGACAGGGCTTGGAACAACCTGGGATACTGACAAGTGTCCCTGCGCATGGCAGGGGGATTGGAATGAGATGCCTTTTAAGTTCTCTTCCAATCCAAACCTTTCTATTAGTCTATGATTCTATAATTAGAGAATTATCTGTCTGAAAGCTTAGCAGGTTCACTTTAAGTGGCAACTTTTTGTTTTTCAGGGACATCTGAACCTTAGGCAATATGCAGAGTAGGTGTGAATAAACAGCAGCCAATACCCATCATGCTTTATAGTGATGGAGCTGAGTGAAGAGGTTTTAATTGCTACTGTGCTTGAGAAAACTAAGCTTTCTCCAAAGCCTGTGGTTAGTCTGGAGAGGATTTCACTTGTTCTTTTCCTTAATTACATTGCTGCCAGTTGATACAATTCTCTCAGAACTTAAATATCAAAGGAAAACATGTTCCTGTCAATGCAGTAAAAAGCCATATTTAAAAGAACCAAGGCTTGATGTTCTGTGTTCTCACTTCTGCAAAAATCGGAGTGATTTCAATGGTATTTTCAATTGAATAAAGAACATAAACTAAAGCCAACATTATTTGTGTGTAGATTTTTCCCCATTAATTTTTTGTTTGTTTTAAAGCAGTTGTTAAACATGTAAGACATTTGATTGATGAAAATTTACTTCCCAACAGCAAATAGTTTTAACAATCTTATTCTTATAACCTTGTTTGTTTGTTAGCTGAAGAATTAGATGAAACAAAAAAAGTCTCGTGACAGGCCAAAGGGAAAGGCACAAATGGAATGGGATAAAAAAGTCCACTAACACATTAAAGATGTGATAGAACATATCTGTGGTCAGTGAAGATGCTTTGAGTGGAGATAATTTCCCTGAATTATTATGTGATAACATTCTTCATTCCAGTACACAAAGCTCAAAGTTAGGATTCAGATTTTTTTTTTTTCCCTGCAAAGGCAAAACATTTCCAGCCCTTTTAACAGTCATGAGCCTGGTTTTTCAAAGGAGCACGAACAACCAATTTGACAAAGACTAGAACCAGAAAAAGGATGTAGGCAATTAACTTCCATGGGACCTAAATTTTGTGTCAAAATTCATGGTCAGATGACAGCTCATGCCACAGGTTTGTAAAACTCTGTTACCAGCTTCTCTCTGTGTCCAAATGCGTGTTGCCAACTGTGAATAGTCATGACAGTGACTCGCAGGAGGTGTTGCTCACAAGTGACACTGGGACACACACTGAGCTGGGCTATTTCATCTGGGAAAATGAAACTAGAGAGGCTTTAATAAGCACACCTGAATCAGGAACATCAAAGAAAGGGACACAGTTGGCAGTGGACTAAAAAAACCAAAGTCAGTATAGAAAAAAGCTGATTATTCATATCATCAGAGCTGCGTCCTTCAGTGTCTGTGAAATACAATATTGTCCATCATCAGGCACTTATTGTCTTTAAGTTCCTACAGGTTTCCTGTTCCTTTTCCACCATGAAGGCTTTCTTTCACGTCAATCAATGTGCAACAAAAAAGTGGGAGCAGAAAAAACTTGCAGCTGGTCACCTTCAGTTCCCTAGTTTGTGCAGCAAACTTGCACCTTTTAGGTAGGTAACCTGCTGACTCCTGGCAGCCATGAAGCTGATTCAGAATCAGTCTCCCATTTGTATCATGATGGAGTTGAAAATGAGAGTTGGTATCGCAGGCATCAGCAACAAAGTTGTGCACACCAGGAGCACTTGGGCAAATTCGTGCTCTAGAGGAGCAGTTCTTGTCTCTCTTCGGTTGTACAATCACTAAGGAAAAGGCACGAGGTCAGACACCCCTGTGCTAGAACCAGTGGATTAATGTTGCTGTCACAAGGGGAAAATGGGGCTCAGGATCCCCCCAAGAAACCTCTACATCTCAGCGAGAATGAGCAGCTGCTAGTTTGGCCTTTGGTCTCAATTTTATTGCCAAGCATATAAAAAGAAATGTTCCAATCTTCTATTCCTTTTTTCCCCCCAGCTGCTGGCTCAAATAACTTCCACCACCACTATCCCTTTTTGCTATCCTATAAAGCTCTACACAGATAATAGCCTGATCTATAAAGTGAGAGCAACCCCCCTAGTCACCCAAGTATCTTAAGAACAGGACATTCAATGCAGTCAGCCCAGATTTAGTGAATTACATTTTCGTAGGAAGAACTGAGTATAAAGCAGACACTGCAGGACAACAGCTGCACTAATGAAATCTTTAGTTACACCAGATGTCATCTATGAAATGTAAGGAAGAGACACTTGCATCTTATTTTTTTCTTCTTCTTCTTTTCTCTGTTATCTGTGCCCCGCATTTTATTGTTTAAATGAAATTTCTGAATCATCAGGAGATTTTTGTGGTTGTATAATGGCTGGAGCCCATTCCTACCACCCTTGAATTTCACTGCAGGCATCTGGCATGAGCAGCAGAACTCTGGAAGGAGTCTTCTGGGTTTAAGACCACCAAAGAGACACAGGCTGTAAAAGAGACACAACTACAGCTGGAGACCAGTGAAAAGGAAATATTATTAGTGGACATTTGTGAAGTCCTTTTTCTTTGGTCTGACTGTAAACCAGTATCAAACCTACTTAAGTAATGAAGATTTCAAAGTTCAGTTTCAATAAAACCAGCTTTTCCTTGGTTGCACTTAGGGCAGAGAGGATTATCAAGAAAAGACCCAGGTTAGGAGGGTTCAATCTGTTGTTCAAGTGTGAACAGTGTTTCTGCAGCCAGCAGAACAAGCTGCAATGGATAAAGGCAGGTTTCATTGGAGACACTTCCTTGGTGGCTTAGCTTGAAGGAGGTGAGAAGAAGCACAAAGGAGGTACTAACATAGGAGATATTCTCATTTCAGACTCAACAAAGAAACAGTAACTGTCCAAAGGAATAATAAAACACTTCATTGCAGACACATAACCCAGCCACAACTGCAAATCCAAATAAGGTGTTTAAAAATGTTTGTGAAACATTTGGAGGAGATGACCAGAATATTTTTTCACAGAGCTTCCCTTCATAAAAGGATACAATTCTGTTAAATTTTCCATGGAGAGAGATTTTGGTGGTAATGTTCCTAACATGGAGGAAGTTTCTCTAATCCCTTTCAGGGAAAAAGAATTTGATCAAAAACTTTGGTTTTTCAATTTGAAATAGAAGTCATTGCTTTTTGTGAAAGCATGTGAAAGAGCCACTGGTTTGCATGGAGATATCCTCATTCCAAGACAGAATAAAGAGAAATTTCAGATACCTGGGAGTTGTCATGAGATGGAGGTGTCATTGCTGAGACAAAGAAGAAATGACACTTGAGAGCACAAGCAAACCCTACCCACTATAGCCTGTAAGGGGAATCCCATGGAACCCCTACTACTTCTCAGTTCACCAACTGCTTTCAAAAACCCACTGGGATTGATTTGTGTTTTGGTAAAATGCTCAGTCATGCTCACACAGGTGAGAGAAGGAAGAAATGCATTTCTCTTTCCCAACAAAAAACTCATTTTTGAAAAAAACAAAAATAGGTTAAAAAAGAAAAATCAACTTACAGAGGCTGCTGCAGTACTTCCAAAGAATGGCAACATAAGCTTATTGGTCAAAATTATAATTTTTTTACCAGAATATTTCAGTCTAGTATAGCTATTGACTTCAGAAAGGGATACAGGTGTGCTTTTTAAAGACCAGTAATACCCAGCACATCAAAACAGTGATTTGCACAGGTTTTTCTGATCCTTGGAAGCTTTCATCTATGCTAAAAGGCAGCACTACAAACTCATCTCATATGAGAAAGAGCACAATGAAACAGATAGAGGAGGGTCATGGATGAATTATTCCTCTACAGGAAATTTGAGTGATCCTAAGATTAAGAAAATAAAGTCCAACATCTTAGAAAATGAGAGTACTCTCAATCAGATCTAAAAAAAAAAAAAAAAAAAAAAAAAAAAAAAAAAAAAAAGTCCTCAAATGAAAACCATGTTGATAATAAGCAGCATGCTGGTGCAAATACTCTGCCTAACTTCTTCTGTGCAATTAAAGACTGTGTTGAAAAGCAAACTTCTGCATTGCAAGAGACAGATAATTTAGACCATGCTTCTGCATCCACATTCCGAAGTCTTTGGCTTCTCCATGAGAATGGGAATGAGGAACAGCAACTGCTGATCAGCACAACTGTGACAGTAGCTGTACTGATGGATGCCTGGCCATGAGAAGCCCATTGGATCCTCCACCTCTCTAAATCCAGGCCTTTGACCCAATGGAAGAATGCAAAGGTCCCTCTGGGGGCTGGCTGCAAATATCACCAAAACATTCTCAAATACATTTTCAAACACCGTTTTAAAAATCCTTCCATATTCTAAACTTACATGGGACAACCCTGGGTCACACCTCCAGTTCTCTAATCCTTAACATTTTGGTTAGCAAAAGTTCTAATCCTGTACCAAAATGTAGTGTCCAGAAAGTTTTTAGCATATAAGTTTTATATGTTCTTACAGTTTACTTAGGATTACTATAAGCATCGCTTCTTATAAACATTTACATACTTTGGCTCTGCTAATAAAGTGTATCCTCATTCTTTTTTTTATTGTTATTTTTATTGGGGAACTATAAATTTGTAGAGAGAGCAAAAGCTTACAACAACAATGGGGGTAGTGTGGCCGAAGCCAAAGGAAATTCATATATGAGGAAACAATGGGAAGTTGGCAAAAAATAACATGAAGAAAAAAGGGACGTTTATTGGATACAAGAAAAGCCCACCCTATGCGTGTGGTATATATTTGTGCTAAGTCTCACATCTTTTCTGTGATTTTTTTTTTACAAGGTTCTAAGCTGTTTTTTATGAGATGAATAAAACACGCAAGAGCAAAGTCTCCAGCAGTTAAAGGGCAGTAGTAGATGTCTCTGCTATGCATTTGCTTCTAATAGAATTCCCATTCACTTTCCTTGTGCAAATCAAAACCCTTATTGGAAAAAATTCTTTGAAGACCAATGACCCAAATTATCCTTTTGCAAAGGAAAGAGGTATTCAAAGCCTGGAAATCTGCCTCCAAACATATAGGCACAAAATGCAGTGTTGAGCAAATGAAGTTCACAGTAGTTCCTGCCCAAATCCTGTATGATCCTGAGCTCAAGCTGAGAGACTTCAAAAGGCCTCCAGCAGAAACGTGCTTAAAATCCCACATGGCCTGGCACCAGCCCATGGGAGTTTGCTCAGTTTACCTTGCAGGTGCAACATTTTCCCTTATTTGAATCCAGGTAACTGATTTTATGTCTCAACAGCCATTTTCAAATCATGTCACCCCAATATTAGTGAGAGGCCTAGCCCTTCTCGTACTATTTAGCATCTCTAATTCGAATCACCAGTTACACTCTCCAGCCCAAGTCCTGTTTTTCTGCTCTTCTGTTTTGCTCTTCTGCTCTCCCCTCTTTGTGAGGGCAGCTCTAAGTTATGCACATGGTTACGTTCCTCTTAGGATGTGGTAAATCCAACAGGCTTCAGTTACTTCTTGTAAGGCCTCGAAACCTGTCAGTGGTGAGGGAAGGATGCTGGCCTCCAATGTGTGGGAGAAATGACTAAAATTAAGCACATGACAAAAATTAGCAGAAGAAAAAAGGAAGCTTCAACACATGGAAGAAATTTTGGTGGAACAAATAAGATTTGCTGGACCCTTCTCATATGATTCAATGGTTCTGTTGTTACATTGCAAGTTGCAGTAATGGAAAACAGAACAACAGTTAGAAGGTGGGAGGTAAACTGAAAACAAAACAACATGTTACCTTGCAGTGCAGGAGAGGTGAAGATTACATGTTTATGGTGCATTAAAATGCATCACTCATTTGTCAAGATAAAATCTATCTTTAAACCCTTTCATTCTTGTTCTCTTACATTTAAGCTATTAGCAGAATTCTGCATTTTACAAGGTAATCCAAGATCCACTCAGAAGAAAGGACTGCTGCCCCTTTTTTGCCCATGAACCTTCAGATGCACAGAGTCTGAGCAGAAATTCAACTCTGGCAAATATCTACACCAGATTCAGGGTGCTGTTAACTCTGCTAACTCATGGTTATGAAGAAAGCATGTCACCACATTTCCTGACAGGAGGGTCTGAGCTATGAATGCAGCTTTAATTTTCTACAGAAGGGTCCATTAGCTTTCATTTTACTACATTTGTACCACTTTACAGTTTACATTTCACACCGCTGTGTTAGGAATCCTTCATTATTTGTGGTTCTTGTAGAAAAGATTTGGCTCTTTTGTAGAAAAGATTTGCCAGTCAGACACTAAACTGCAATCAGACCTTTTGCCTTAAAGGCAAAGTTTTCTAATTGTGATAGGAGGAAAAATTTAAAAAAAACATTGAGAACTGAAGATACAGGCACTAATCAGGCACTGGAGAAAGTCTGGTGTTCCTCTTATGAGGGATCCTAAGTGCAACCAATTCCAAAAGGATTGAGACAACACAGAGTGAGCCACCTTCCAGTGAAATGGATGAGAAATCAAATTAAAATAATTCAGTGGTAATACTATGGTTTTCTCTTTGTTAATAGCTAGGCCAGTATTGCTATTTAGTGAGCCTGGAAAGACAATTTTAGAAAAATTCAGGATAGCCATTCTTATCGTGCTGTTTTTGTCCAGAGCTGAGACATCACCGGGTTCCTGTATTTGGTCCTCTGAAAGCAGCTCTTCCCCAAGTTCATTGTACTCCACTGAACTGAGTGTGCTGCTGTTGTGTGTCTGTTCCTGGCTTCCTTATTGCATTCCTGAGGCACAAAATCTGCAGCAGACACCCTTCCTGGCAGGACAAAAGGTGGCAATGAAAGCAGAAGAGCGCACAGCTTGAAGAATCTTTCATCTTCATCTTGGAGAAGGACAAGGAAAAAAACCCAAATTGTGTTCTGAACACAGTCCCTTGCCTGTCATTCTTCTCTAATGTCTTTTCTCACTCCTTAGTGTCTGGACAGGCAGCTCAGAGATGTTCTGAATTTGAACAAGAATCAAATGGAAGAATGTACACAGATTCTTGCAGCTCACTGTCTCTTTAGCAAACAATAGTCCCTGGTTTTCAGTCTTCTCTGCCCTTCTGCGGCCCCATGCTCAGAAGCTGTGCTGTTCCACAGAGAGAGAGCTGTGTGGGTTTGTTCCAGCAGGAATTCCATCAGGAAGCAGAGCTGGGCACCACTGTGCCAGCTGGCATTGGTGGTGCTGAACTCACGCCTTAGTTTCATAAGCAGTGAAGGTGAGGAAAAAGCAAAAAGCAGAGCTCTTAACCTGAGACCTCTAAGAAGACCTGTGCAAAGCAGGTAATTGGAGAGGTGTGTAAAGCCCTGCCTGAGGCTGGGTACTAGATGGACAGGTGCAGTGTAGCTCCTCTGTAGGAGCAGAAGGTCAGACTGAAGTCAATTCTTGCTGTTACATATTTAGTTCACAGTGTTCTGTAAGGGCTCTCTAAGTGCTCTACCTTAGCTAATTACTGAATTAAAAAAATACAACCAAGCCCCAGCAGAGATGGTATCTCTCGTTCTTAGCAAAGGGTCTCTGACCCCTCCAGTGTGCTTTCTGATCCTACCCACTTGCAGTGCCTGGTTCAGAATGAAATGCAGAGTGGAACAGAGGTTCTCGCATCTATTAAAGACTTAAGAACCTACAGAGCCCACTTAGCACACTTCACCCAGTGAAGCCTACAAAGGCTTTTCCACTGACCTCATAAGAAGCTGGATCAGCCTCATAGGAAAGGCTTCAGCACAGCAAATACAGTTTCTTGCCATGATTGTACTTGGTTTGCCAGAGAGATTAATTCCAGACATGGTGGGTTAGTCAAAATTTGGATTTCCACCGCACCCACGCAAAATGAATAGTGAGAGGTTTCCTCCTGCTCCCCCTTCCCTGCCCAGCAGCACTGCCACCTGCAAGAGGACAAACCTTGAACTAACACAGACACAGTTATACAAACCAACATTCCAGTTAATAGTCACTTCGGAAATTCCCAAGCTATGAGCTGTCCTGCAATCTAGAAACTGTGGCTTCCAGACATGAGCTAAAATCCCAAACCACTGCACAAGGAGTCATTGCGAACATTTCTGTGTCATTGTTTCAAAACAAAGCTTGTAATATTTTAATGCCATGACCGCAAGAGCTTGTCTGCTGCAGCATGTAAAGATTATCCAGTGAGTTAGGAAAACACTCCAGCTTCCAGCCTGCCCCCCCTCATTGACAAGTCTATTGGGAATATTGGGAAAAGAGTGCCACAGTGGGCCAGCTACTGGCTTACCTACAGCAGTAACAATAAATATGCAGATGATGATAAAGACTCCCAGGAAACATTATCTGCCCTTCTCACAGGTGACACCAGGATCAGTGTCTGCCCAGAATGTGGGAGGCACAGGCTCTTGGCCTGTTTCAGTCTCTTGTTTAAGCCTGTATTCCCACTTTGCAGCCAGGATTAACTCTCCCTGTTTCTGTAGCCACATCATGATGCAATGAACAATGTCAAGCTCTCTGGGTCTTCAGGACAGCAAGCAGAACCACCTGTAAAGTCTGGAGAGGGTGTTCTTGTCTCTACTTTCTGAACACTTTCATCTCATCTTAGAACTCCAGAGGCCACAATTGTTCACACTCATAATTTTTTAGCCACCAACTGACAGGCAGACCTGTTTTGATTCCCTTTGCCATCTTTTCCTGTACCTCACCTTCTTAGGGAGCTTGATCTTCAGTGTTAAAGAAGAGCAAGTTCCACTTTGCCACCTGCAGTAACAGCCACCTGAGACGAAGGCAGCTGTGACACTGGCTGTCATTTGGCTTCCCCCTTCATTCTCCTGTAACTCAGTGAACTCACAAGTTTCTTTGCAGGAATTCCTGTCCTCCCTTAACAACTGGCATCCTAAATTGTGACCTCTGAGAACCAAGGAAACGATGACATTTTGGATGGCCATTTGAAACCCAAATGTCCTGGTTTAGGGCAAATTTTGGAGGAAACCTCTGAATGAGGTTCCTCTAGAAAGCAAATTCAAGTGGCCCCTCCCCCAACTGGTTTGGGAAAAGATTTCCCTGGAGAAAAATGGAAAAAACTGTTTATTCAACAAGCAAAGTGTTCATAAGCATTAAAAAATGAATAATATTAAACAATAAAACCTCTTGCTGTTCTGAAGAGATGGCAAATTCAGAAAGTCCTTGCCATGGGGTGTAGCTGGGCTTGCTCAGTCTCTTATCAGTCCCTCCTGAGCTGGAATGCAGCATCTCAGGCCTGGGTGGGCCACTGGTCTGAGCTCCCATGTTTTTCTGGGTTTTCAGTCCAGAGCAGAGCTGACCAGTTCCAAGAAAAAGAAAAGCCACAATATGGGGAACTTATCTGCCTCAGCTAGCAAAAAAGCTAGCTAAAAGCAAAGGAGAGCTCTCTCCTGCTGTCTGTCCATGCTGCAGACACACAGCTCAGGGGCAGAGATGTGGAGGAGTGAGTGCAGTTTCTGAACACAAACTCCACACTGCTTGTTCCCCACCTCACTCCCAGACCCAGTTTAAAGGTACAGAACACAATATCCAGCATAAACACAACAGATGATTAGGAACACAAGCATCATAAAGTCACCCTAGACACTGAAGATCTAGCATGGATAAGTGAAAGAATCACCTATATATTTTGTTGTCTGAGCTTGAGTTAGAAAAGCCAGAATCCTGAGAAGTAATACACCAAGGTAGAAAGGGAAGGGCCAGAACAGAAGAAACTAATCCAAGAACAATTATTTTGTCTGTTCTTTCTGAAGTAATAAAATACAACTAAAATTTTCTCACATTTAATTCCACAGGAGAATGCACATGTCTGCAAAAGTAAAATTACCAGCCCACAAAGATTCCAGGAAAGTGACAAGAGTTTGACTGAGTCAGGATAACACAAACTATTAACTTTCCAAAGTTTCAGGATATAGAAAGAATTCCAAATTTTGCTTGATCAGCTGAAACAATTTAGGGAATAAGTTTCTCTAATTTTATTGCCAGAACTTTAGCAAAGAATTTCATGTCAACATTAGGTAGAGATAGAGCTGTATAATAGAAGACATTATGAGTCCTCCTCCATGGCTTTCCTAGTAAGATGATACTAGTCTTGAAGAACAAAGCATCTTTCAGTTTTATAGAAATCTGGAGGCTAAAAGAATGCTAAAGATTTAAAATAGATTCAAGAAAAAAGCAGGTTGAAACAGGAGCTTTACTTGTTTTCATATTAGAGTAGCTTTTCTCACTTTCCCCTTCCCAAGTTAGTTCATCCAGATCAGTTTGCAAACCTGAATTAATTTTCTGTAGGGCAACACTCCCAACTTACACCATATATATTTTATATGCTTTCATAGTGAAATACATTTCAAAGCCTTAGGACATTTTGTCTTGCCAATTTGTGATATTTATGTTTATCTGGAGAAAACAATTAATATTAGCTTCAAAAGGATGGATACTCCTGTTTCATTATGTTTAAGAGAAAGATCTCACCAGCAGTCAAGTGAAAGTCTGAATGTTGCACAGGCCAACTGGGGCTACATAAAATGGTATTTGTAATTATTTGCATGGGGCAGTGGGGAAAGCTTTATATAAGTAAAGTCCCTATAAAAATGCATCACAAACTGAAGAAAGCAGATTTTGGCAAGTCACATCATCCTTAAGGAAACTTTTGCTGACAATGCACAGTCTCACTGAGATGGATGTGGTTGACCAGTAAGCCCAGTCCAGTCCCTGACAATTGTCCCTGGCTGGAATCTGCAACTATTTAATTCTTCTTCTACAAAAATGACAAAAATGCTTTAAAGCTGGAGACTAGAATAATAAAACCATGTAGGTTTCTACAGAGAAAGTGTGTTTTGGGGGATCCTTTGATATGCTTTGTTTATTGTTGCAAGCAGTTGTAAACCACAGTCTATTTTGGTTTTTGTCTGATCCGAGTTGCACATCTGGCTGTCAGGGTTAGTGTCAGCTTGCTGGGGGACTCCTCCAGAGATGTGTGGAGGAGAAATATGTGTATTCTGCAGCATGGTGTGCAGGTCTGGGCTTTCTTTCCTTCACCTTTCAACCTCCCGCTGAAGGAATTCTCTTAAGTAAAGCACAGTGGCTCAGTAATGACATCCAAGGTTTCCAGCTAAGCTCAAAGCTCCCCAGTACTCACGAGGCTTCCAGAAAAGATAGCATGTCACTTTGGTAACTACTTGGACCAAAACCTTATTTGTTTGCCCATGGCCAATCAAATAGCACATTTTAGTGGCCAGCCCTGCTGTTGTGCCCCCACGTGGAAATGTTGGATGCATGGAGGGACTTGGTGTGTCTGAGGATTCCCAAAGGGGCACAGCCCACAAACAGAAAATAGTGAGCTGCATCGCAGGGACACCAAGAGCTATTTCTAGAAAAGAATTTATATCCTTGAAGTCTGGAACTCAAATCTGAGTCCCCAGCTGAGAAACTCATTTTGAGAAACTTGCAATGAAAGTTGCAAACCTGCACATTACCTCTAACCTTCACCTTGCTCTCAATGTCCTGAGTTCTCCTAAGGCTCCATGAAGACCAGGGTCCCACCACCCACCCACCATTATTCTGGGAACCCCTTTGCAAACAAAGGTGCTGCTTTTTAAGGAGAACATTGTTGGTTTTGAAACCTGGGCTATTATATTATATTATATATTATATTCATGTTAAATACATGGATTTGGAAAATGGAATTAGACCAAAAATGTATTTTGAATGTGCTTCATTTAGTTTTACAGCTCCCTGCAAACCACACAATCTGTTTGGGGTTTATAATACAAAATTTGACCTGAGGATCAGAAAGGCAGAATACTTAATACTTTGTGTATATACAGATGAGCTGTAAATAAGCCCTTTCTTATGAGGAAAGGTTTTTCAGGTGCTTGATACATGGTGGTATTTACTTCTGTAAATACTGGTAGCTCCTAAATTTTGAACTGTTTGAACTATCTTCTTATAGTACCCAATAGAAATTAATGTCTTCCATATCCAGATATGAAAAGCAAAACAAAAGTGACACATTATGAAAAAATTCAATAATACATCTTGAAAGAAAATTATGGAAATGGCAGAGGATGGTGGCAGCACCAATGCCAGGATGCGGTGTGCTCCAGACATTCAAAATTCTCTCCCATCAAGAGCAAAGACAGAAAGAGTACACAAGGAAACTGTTATCCTTTGGCTACTCTGGTGAATGTTGTAGGAAGTTGGGCCTTGCTAAGACATCTTTGAGTACAGATTTGCCATTGCTGTGCTCAGTATTGAGCAATCAAAAAATCATTCATTAATTAAAGCCAGGTTAAGATGACTTGCAAATAATAGAATGTATTAATCGCATCTGCAGTTGATGATGCACTTGGATGTTTGCAAAAGAAAGTGGAGAAATGAAAGAAGAATTCTACTTAATTGACAAAATTGACTAAGTTAAACCAAAAGGGTTTGCTACCCTTTAGGCTACTGCCAGTGACAAGGGAACCACAGAAACATTAATAAATGAACCCCTTTGGTTCTCTCTGTTATCCTGACCCTGTGACTGATTCCCTTACGCCATCAGATGAGCTGCCCACTGCTGGGAATATTGCTGCCCTGGAGTATTTTGTTGGGAGCGTGCGGTGAGAGACATTTAGGCCACACAGAAGTTTCACCCTACAGGTTGGTCTATTCCCAAGGGGAGACCAGAAATGGGAATGAGAGTGTTCCCCCTACCCTCTAAGAACTAAGCATGAGACTCAGCAGATACTGCTTCCCTTTGGAAGCCTGCTGCTCACAGGAAGAAAAGGCAGGTGGTATTCTGATAACACTTTTTGCACAATCTGTTTCCACTTCAGGATAGAGAAAGCACATGATGAAGCAGAATAATCTTCCCCATTCCTAGTGAGGCTACAAAGAATGATCCTGCTGCTCTGAAGGACTGCAGGTAACTGTCACAACCTAAGACTTAGATGTGGGACAAAAAAAATGTAAAACTTGTTTAGATTTTTCAACACAGGAGTTGCATCCTGGGGAACTGAATGAGTTTTCCCATCTGTGAAATTCAAGGAATAGCAACACTTAACAGTGGCATCAGGGTATTTGTCAGTGCAAGATGAGCAGATGAAAGTGTTTGGTAAAGCATCTTCATTTAATATCATTTAAGTGCAATGTGACAGACTTCATTGACTTACAGTAGTCTCTTGGTCCCTTTTGCATCTCTAACCACCTGCCTAAAACTAGACATGCTGAGGAGCAAATACTGAGCAGCAAACAACAATTCCATTTTGGCATCAAAACCTGGAGACAGTACTCATCCCAAGGAATATAATTTGTCCAGGGATTACACTGCTTTGCACAAAAACCTTTGCAAAAATCAGCATGAGATGATAAAAAGGAAATGAAGAGAAGTCCAAATAAGAAACATTTACTGAAACATTGGACATTTTAATTTTCCCTAGAACATCATAGCTACTTCAGCAAAATTTTAGCTAAGAGAACAGCTGTGTTAAAACTCAAATTAGAAGAGAGCCTCATTCACTCCATCAATTCTTTTTCCCTTTTAGTTTGGCTTTACCATCCTAAGATGTTACTTTTGCAATATAAGGATGAAGCAAAATCCCAGCAAAATCGTAACAGAGACATTGCCAAGACTAGCAAAGTTCAATGAATCTTGAAGCTTTTTCTGATCCAATTCCAACTTATAAATGGCCAGGGCTTTGCAAATTTTATGGGCCATCTGCAGGCCTAAGACAATTTATGTCCTTGGAATTACATCAGATTTTTAAACACCATTTTCATGAAAATAAAAAAAAATGCATAAAATTTAGGCTTAGCGAAACTTCTCATAGCCAGTTATATCACCAAAATCAACAAAAACAGGTGCCTTTCACACTTCCTAATATGTGGTGACCTTTCACTATTCTACAATGCATTTAAGCTTTTTAATGTTCTCTTTTCTGCCACTTCCTAACCTCCTCTCTATCTCAGCAGAGAAACAGGGAATAAGATTTGTTCAGGATAGAGTAAGAAATGACGTGGACATTTATCCAAACCACAAGCCAAGATGCCTGTGGCTTGACAAAGTCTGCTTAATATTTTTTTCCAGGTTTTGACTCACACTGGAAGTAAAAGTGACAAAATCTCTACTGAGAGAAGACCTTTCTTTTTAGATTCCCTTTCTGACTTTGTGCAGGTGTGAGTTTCAAGACTGCCTGGACAGCCCAAGCACCCAAGGTTCTGTGTAACACAGCCAATAAAACAGGACACACCTCGGTTTCTTCTGAAGTAATCCCTAAGGGGTCAAAATCCTCAGCTATAAAGCACAGGATGACACAGTTTGTGTGCATTGCTCAGTACAAGCCCACACTCAAAATTCTCAATTGCCTCAACAGAACAGCAGTTTAGTTTTATGTTAAACTGGTAATTTGGTTTTATCTTAAAATCAACAGTCAAAATGGAGTTCACATTTTTGTTTTTCAGGCATGTCTCCCCTTTCCCTAACGAACAATCTGCTTTCATTACTTGCTTTTGCTTTCAAATCCAATAATTTTGGTGAAAGAAATTGCAGTATGTAAGTGCAAGGAAGCCTAGTTCCGTCAAACATGATATTTATTGGCATGAGGGTGCCACCTATTGTCATGACAATTGATGTGAGAAAACCTTCAGCAGAGATTTCTGGAAAGCATTGCCCTGCTCCTTCCTACTTTAGATCACTTCCAATCCTTTAGATTATTCCATTTTGGTAAGATTATGTTTCTGTCTATCATACTCAGTCTGATCACACAGGGATTGCTCGTTCCACTATGTGTTAATGTTGTGGAATATGGTGATTGCAAGATCATACAAGTATCAAAGTAAAACTGTCATGCTTGACCCTCAGACTCTGGTGGGCTACACCCATCACTAGCATAACAAATTAGGTCCCAAAAGCATCTTTATTTAGGATTTTTCAGTACAAACATATATATTTGGCAAAAAAATCCCCATACTTAGCACTTAACATTTTTCATGATTACTGAAGTTTTAACTTCAGTATCTAAATTCTATTAGGTACCCAGTATGGGGAGGCCAGGGACAGGCTTAGAAGTGGGAATAGCAAGAGAACTGCACTTAATAAAGACCTGACAAAAGAGCACCACTACACCACCTCTGGAATTTTAAAGTGGTTCCCAAAAGGATTGTTCCATTTCTTTGACCACCAGCAGTCCTTGTAAACATGCAAAGTGTAGTTCTCAGCTATAAAAGTGATGATAGTTTTCTATAATGCTGACATAACAATGACAATAACAACAACGTATCAGTTTTCCTTTAGTCTTTTAACTTTGAAGATGTTTTCAGTTTTCCAGCAGCTCTAATTATTAAATATTTCATAAGGAAAGTACCCCTAAATATGTAGGGAAAGTTGTTGTATAAACAAGTGCAATGTATGAAGTGAAGCCCAGGAGTTCTTTTTTGTGGACACCCACCTTTACACAGTGGTCTTCAATTCAAGGTGGGGACTCACCTTTATATAGTGATCAGAAGTCAAACTACCAGCAGCTGCTTCAAGGAAGGAAACACCAATTTCTAGGCCTGCTGTTTTGTGGGCTTTTATGTTGACCAAAAAAAAGGCAGAAGAAACACTGTATTGTATCTGCTTCTTTGGGGGTATTTTTAACAGTAGTATTATCTTTAGGTAGATTTGTGGGAAATGTACCAAGACACCACAAAACTGGTCCTTCATATAAAATACATTCACTGAATTGCTGTCCTAGTATATTCCAAGCTTTTGCCATTTTTCAGAGATACAAGGATACAGATAGATCTTCATATTTATATGGTTTGGTATGGATTCATATTAGGTTTGAGTTTTCAGCTTAAGGTTTTCCTATCCCAAAGAAAACTTACCTAATCTGAAGTCAAGCAGGGCTGTCTTTTTGTGGGCATGCAGGTAGGACGAAAACAGACCTTCAAAGGTAGAATCAACCTGGAAAATACAAATAGCACTGCTGTTAACTGCTAGGTGAAGATCATTCGAGTAGACATGACCCTAAAAGCCCACAGCTCTCAGTTTAAAGTGCCAAGGCTGTGATTAGTGTCACCAATTTTCCTCCCAAATCCGAATCCCAAAGACCCGCAAGACTTTGGTTCTTACATGTGCCAGCCATGGTTACCATAAATGGAATATTTGTTTCAGCTTCATGCCCAGTGCAAAGAAAAAGAAATTGAGTTAATTTTCAGAGTAGCAGGAGAAAGAAAATACTATTATAATTTGGCTGCTATTTGTAAAATTACTTCAGAATTTTTTAAAGACTTTCTACATTAAAAAGGGCGGGGCAGGGGGGGCATGGAAAGAGAGCAAAAAAACAAATCCCTTGTTCCAAGTTCATGTCCCTTCAGAATCCAAATGAAACTGGTACAGATTATTGATAAGCCATAACAACTCTTACCTGTGAGCTATAACATTTTCTTCATATATAATGGCAGATGATACCCAAAATGAGTCTGGGACAGGAACCTCTTCACAATTTGGAGAATACTTCTAAGGCAACAAAGAAAAATCCTTTGTTTGTTTCAACTAAGCAGCAGCAAACACACATTCCCTCAGCTGGTAACACCTTCAATGAACTTGCTGACTTGTGACTGATCAACACATTAGAGTAAAGTCTTATTTGTTGTATCCTAAAGGAGTGAGTTTAATGGAAACAGCTGTTCTAGTAACACACCAGAACCTTTTAATTTGAGAAGCTAATGGGACTCCTAAGGCAATGCCAAAGAACACAGCTTCACTAGGGAAGCCACTTTGCTTCTTTGCAGCCACCTCTCCAAAAATAAAATAGGGATTAAAATCACCAGATTGAGAACTTTGTCTTGGTTCCTGCCAATAAATTCCTCTAGGTCACAGCAGATGCCTCCAGAAGCAGACAGAAGTGACCACAGTGTAGAACAATAGGAACAAGGATATTGCACAGAGATATTCCCAGAGGTCCAGACTCCACAGCTTTTCCAGAAGGGTCACCAGGTTTTCAAAACAGCATTGTGTGTTTAAGTTTCAAAAATCAATACAGGTATATCAACAAAACAAATTTTATTGGAATTTATCCTGGATAACTGGAATAAATGTGTATCAGCAAAACAAATTATACTGGAATTTATCCTGGCATAACTGGATCCACCTTGCTGAACTATGGAGTTCTGTCACTAAAAATGTATGTGCAGAGAATACCCTAAAGCTGGGATCAGCAGTAAAGCTCTATCTGAAGTCTCAGCAGCACAAGGTGCTTGCTCAGATGAATAGAAAATGCTTTAAAACCTTTGCTTTAGGACACTTCTCCTTTGTAGTATGCCTGTCTACTTTACTCCCACCACCCAGAAAACCACACATCCTTTCAACAGAATTAAATATTCTTGCTGCCACAGCTTATAATTAGCGAAAACACTGAGGGAAGGAAAAAAAAAACCCTAAACCAAAATAAATCCAGCCAGTAGCACTTGGTAAGAGATCCGTGCTTATTTAGCATTCCTTTTGTTGGCAGCTAAATGCATATTATTGTCAGGTAGTGTCCATGTGGGTTTTGCCTTATCAGTACTGCCAGCTCTTTCTTTTCCCCATCCTAAATTCCATTTTCCCCTTCAAGTGAGCACGGAACAGAACACACCAAGAAAGCAAACATGGACTCTGACTCTTACAACATTTCCATCCCCTGACATTCAACATGCAGTTGTATACAATCGGGTTTCCGTTTGCACTTAAAGTTACTCTCTTGGCAAAGACCAGCTTGGAGCTGGCTAGTGAAAAGTCTCTCCCTTGCTCTGGTTTGCCCACCACCTTGCCTTCAAAAGCCAAAAATCACAACGTGCTGCACAAAGGGCATACTCAGTGGCTCCAAGTAGCCTGCCTCCTCCATTTATTTGCACTGTATGTTCTCCTTGCAGGCTGAGCATGGCCCTCAATTCCCCTCCTTGTCTGGTCTTTCTGCTCGACTGGCACAGCAGCGTGATTGACACCAGCCATTGTCCACACCAAAATGAACAGACATGAAATGACACCAGAAAGATGCCTCTGAACAACATTTCCAGCTAGAGAGGGGGAAAGAATGGTCTTATTCTTGCCCTAATTCCTGACTGAAAATGTGACCACAATGCATCTGAAAATATGACCACAGCTTGTCTCTCATATAAAAATCACTTGGGAGCTGAAAGCCACCTGGCTGAGAGCCACCTGGCCAAGGATCTTTTACAACCAAAGAACTAGAACGAGTTATAAATGCTAAAAATGCAGTAATAATCAGTGGAAGTGCACAATACCTAAGCATGTGGAAACTGGAATAAAATCCTGAGCTCCCTATAGCCAGCTTCTCCATTTCTGTATGCAGTAGTCACACCGTGCTCCCTCCAGGTCTATGTTCAGCAATCTGAAATGGGAGGATTGCTGCAGTCTGCCTTTGCAGGGCTTGCTCCATGTCCAGGAGCCAGCACCTGGCCTTTGTGTCAGGTATGCCCACAGAGCAGGGCCAGCAGAGCATAAGTGGGAAGAGAGGCGATAGATGCCCCAATATGGATGCCAATGGGGCAGAATAAACATTCCCATTGGGATGTCTGACACTGGCAGATTCTCCTGCTGACTGGCAGGACACAGGACCTGTGTACTGTCATGAAGTCATTCATTCTCACAGGCAAAGCCTTCCCTTCACAAACTGGAAGTAAGTTCTAGCAGAAAGGCACAGAGGAAGAGCTACATGCCCACGTCAGTCCTAATTTTAGTAGAACCTTTGTTTGTACCATTCACTGGATACTCTCCAGTGCTACTACAGACAGCAGCAAACCTTCTTTTGCCATGCACAGGCATTCACTTGGGCTCCAAACTCACATAACATCAAATAAAAGCATCCACACTGGGTCTGACTTCTGCTGCTCCTAAAGTCAGTCATAAAAATGATCCAAATTGGAGGTAGAGGAATCTCACTTGGCAAAATCCCCTCTGTCTCTCATTAGGTATATTACAGGACATGATAAATTTTCTTCACATAAACGGTGAATAATCTGCTTAGCAGTAATAACAAGAAATGCAAACACTGCCTGAGCCAAAGGCAGACTAATAGTGTGCTGGCAAGACCATCTCCCCACCTTAGTTTGGGAATGGTTAACAGTACAAAAGTGTAACACCAGTGGATAAAGCCTGTAGCATGCTGTACAGCCAAGAAGCAATATTTTAATTCATGTGGGGAAACATTTTTGTGTGTTGCAGAGACCAAAACTCATCTCTAAAGCCCCATGGGAGAGCTGATCTGGAAAGGCTGGATAATTCTGTCTTCGTTGCCTCATGGAGCTGGAGTACAAACAGGTGACGTATTGTGTGTTCTGGACTTCTCTTTGGAAAACTGGGCTCTGAACCACAAACATTTGTACACAGTCTCACCCTTTCACCAGGGCCATCATCTGTTTAAAAAACATAAGTGCAGGAAATTCGGTGTGACAAGGGGATTGTCACAGTCTTTTTTTTTTGCTACTTATTCTGATACTGGGTGGGCATTTTCCAAAAAAAGGGCAAAAAAGAAAAGAATGTTGAGATTCCTTTTAGCTCCACAGAGCTCGCAGTTTGTTTAGTCCACAGAATGACAGACAAAGTACTTGGAAATATGAACCCTAAGTTATTTTTGCTTAAAAATATTTTACAACTGTCTTTACTTCTGAAGCCCTGATCATAATATGGCAGACATTACCTTGTGATTTAAGAACCACTAGAACACCTAAACTGTAGATTGCTCCCTTGCATATTCCATAGGCTATGATCAAAATACTACATTTATCCAATCCACATATTATTTTTTAAGCTTTTTTTTTTTTTAATGGTGCCTGGAAAGAACCCCCACTTCTTTACCTGTGAAACTTTTACTATAAACAGATACAATGAGAGAAAGAATTAATTTTAAAGACAATCTTAATTTTCCTGGGGCATTCTCTGTTTGCTTGAGTACTTTATATAACTAGACCAGCCAGTTCAAATTGTGCAAATTGTTTTACATATACACAGTTGCCTTAGTGAGTAATATGGATGTAATTCAAGTTAGAGAGCACACTCAGTGCTGATTGACAGCCCAGTTTTCACTGAGTTTTGTTTTCTTGTGGACATTTGCCCTGTGTGAATTGCAAGCCATACACAGAAAGAACATTTGTTTAAAGTAGAGAAATTATCTGCAGATTTTTACCATCCCCTGTGGCTCAGCAAATGAAAAGACTCTACACTGGTAGTCTGGCACTCCCTGGATTTAGCAGTTTATATGGAGTGCATTGCATCCTTCTCCAGAAAGTACCACACTAATGACCTTGCCTGCTTGTTCCTGCCAAGTAGTAGTTGGCAAGTGAGGAACACACTTCAGTGAGCAATGCCTTATACTGATGACATTCTTACCCTTAAAACTACATTTTTTACCTGAATTGAGTTGACCAAACAAATCATTATGGGAACAAGAACATGAGTTTGGATGTTTCAGCAAAACATCATAGCAAACAGTGACCTGCACATATATATCCAACCTAAGTCTGGAGATTCTGACTCCATTCTGACCTTGTAAGCAGCTCCCAGCATTTAACAACCAGCCAGCAAACCATTTCCCTTGATGAGTTAATTTCTTGGTGTTGTAATAAGGCTATTTTTTAACCACAGAAAGGGAATCACAGCCTGTGTGCCAAGGGATCTCTGAGACACCTTTGGGACCTGTGCTACCTGTGAGGCCCATCCTACACGAGCCTACACTGGAGCTGTGCTGGCAGCATGTGGATCTGCTTCCCATGGCTATAGCCCTGTTCTGCCATGGACTGGTAGGAGTCAAGCTTGAGCAGCAGGAGCTGCAAGAGTCTCTCCAGGTCTTGGGGCATAGATAAAACTTCACTGACCAAACAGTTTTATGTGTTTTAGGACTTCCTTATCACAGAAGTGTTCTTTCAGAGCACTTCATTAAGCATTACCAACATCTCCAAGAGCTGTGATTAAGAACACCTGCCCACATCCTCTGCTTCTTTCCTAGGTGGATGGAAAACCAGCTGATCTTGACAAGTTTCAGTGGTATTTATCTACCCTGGGCTGCCTGGATCAAAAATGACCTTGTGTGTATACCAAAAGTCCCATTTTTCACCTGGTCACATGAGCTTTAACAGGCTCCACAACTTAATGAAAGTCTCACTGTAATTGATTTGAGGTTTACTCTGCAAATCCTCAGGCATTTGAGAAAGATGGTTATCTGAGCTTCCATTTCTGGACTTCTACTTTGAAATTAAAGCATATTCACAAATTTGTATATATTTACATGGGAGAAAAAAAAAACACATGCTAATTTTGAATCCTGCAACTGCTTTCCCTTCTGCTTGTATTTACTAGCATGCCATTCCCTGAAATGAGTGGATTCCAGCAAGCTGGTGTTACTGGCAGCAAGCTGGAGCCTGCTCCAAACTGTTAGCAGGATCAGGGCTTTCTCCTCCTGGAATGCATCACTGTAAAGGAGCACAATTTTCAAATAAGGCATCTGCATTCAGACACTGACACTCACTGGAGACTCTTAAATGCTTCTTTTATGTAACTAAAGGTCAAACTGAACCTCCAAATGTGGAATTTCTGACATCCAATTAAGTAGCCCACATTAAAAATTGGGCCAGTGTTTAATTATGTCTGGAGAATACATAAGTTCAGCTGAGACAATTCACACTCACCTCGTGTTTCTCAGTGTTTTTGATGGTGGAACTGAATAAATATTCTTTTGCTCCACAGATGCACTGAATCAAGGTTTAGCTTGTTACACATAAAAAATAAATCAGCTCATATTTCCTTGACTTCATTTTTCCAGCTTTGTCATTCTGTCTAGGAGCACACTGCACGGTCAAGCCAGGCATGGCTATGCATGTTAATAAACCTTGGAACACTATGGATATTTCAGTGCAAACCCCTTTTTATTTTTTCCAAATAAATAGTCAAAGTGCACCTGGTGAAAGATATTTTTCTCTCTCTCTCTCTTTTTAAAAAAATTTATTTTAACTAAACCCTGTGTTTCAAAAACCCTAAGTGGAACCACAACTGTGGTGCTGCTTTTCAAATCAAAAGGACAGTACAGACTTCACAGGATATGGCTCCCAGCCAGTTGTTTAATGCTTGTAGGTCAATATACAACCAACTCAGCTTCTGCTGCCTAATTGACAAACCACATATCAGGCACAGGAAGGTTAACAACTGAGCTTTCTTTCACCTAAGATCCTCTGTTGAGTCTCTGGGCCCTCAACCCCCTTTTCTTTTATCATTCACAAATATCTACTGTGAGCTCCCCCCAGGCACAACAGACGACTGCATACCTGGAAAAAAGGAGAGCCCTGGTTAAGCAGTGAGTGTCTGGTCACTCAGGAGCCAGCCTAGCTGTTCATCATGCTCCTCCATTCAGTCTGCCAAAGAGGTTTAGACCCACTGCTCCCAGTGTAAATTATTTGTGCATGAATGAACCAGGAAGAATTTCCTCCAAAATATTTTTGATTAATGGAGCCGTGACACTTAATGTCAATGCATCACCAAACAGTCTTGATAAAA
This sequence comes from Cettia cetti, assembly GCA_013401135.1. Taxonomy (NCBI): domain Eukaryota; kingdom Metazoa; phylum Chordata; class Aves; order Passeriformes; family Sylviidae; genus Cettia; species Cettia cetti. The sequence continues at coordinate 136,090 of VZUI01070451.1, forward strand.
CCCAGTTCCCTACTCCAGCCTGTTTGTCAATTGTCAGTGTTTGAAGGTATCTCCTTGCAAAAACAAATGTTAAGTCTTTTCACAAAAATGCTTCCCAAAACACCAAAGAAGTAGCCTTCCTTTTATTGCAGGTTTTTTTCCCCCTGGTATTATTCCTTGCCTGTTTAAATGGAAAAAAAACTACTGGTAAGGAGGTTTTTCTGGAGAGAGACACATGAGAAGAGCAGAGAACACAGATATCTACCAAACCCCAAGCTCATGACTGCTCAGAAAAATCACCTGATTGTATGACCCCCTCTGTTCCTCCACATCATGGCAGTCACATGTATATCCATGGAAAAACACCAGGCCTCAGTCAACACTGCAATAACTTAGGATAATGGGATATGCCTCAGACCAGATACATCAGCAATAACAGGGCATGAGAAGCTACTAATATTACTCCACTCAATATTCTTGTCCAGATTCCTGGGGATGCTGCTCCTATCACATCATCACAGCAATACCTCGTACTTCACCCTGACAAAGCTGCAGTGAAGCCCAGCCACACAAGCACAGAGGTTTCAGCTCTGGCCATAAGACACCCTATAGTGACATAAACCACCTCTGTGTACTGATCCCAGTAACACTGAATGGATAACTGTCATCTGGGAAAGAAAACACCTGATGAAGGCAAGCAGCTACTTCTGAGTACAACACACATCCAGTCCAACAGAGTTAGTCCCTAAGGGTTGAGTGCTGATTGTCTGAAAGGCTAAACACTTATATTTATCCAGGAGTGTGATGTGCACCTCAGAAGGAGAGACAGAGCGGATCCATCAGCAGCACAATCAGCTGCTCCACCTGCTTTTCGTTATGCTGTTGTTCTACCAGCTGTTGCTTTCAATGTTTTCAGATGTTTCCGATGTTTGCTGTGCTTGATGGTGCTGAGCTTAAGTGTAAGAACTGTGCCCATCCAACAGTCTCTAAGTGACAGACTGACCTTTCCCAAGTAGCTCCTGCAGAGGACATGGATCATTTTGCAGGGAGGCAGAGTCTGGGTCTGTGGTTCCACTAATCTAAATGAAATAATCTTCCCTGTGTTGTTTCTAAAAAGATCCCTCTTAGGCCTCCTTTCTTGCTACCAGTGTTGGTACTACTGATGGAAAAGATCAGAATGGCTCTGTCTCATCCTTCCACCCACCTCTTTCAGGCATCCATTTGTTACCCTCAAAGACTCTTGAAGATTATTCTGAGGATATCACCTTTCAGCACAGATCTTCTCATGACCAGCACAGGTGTGAATGTGTAGCAAAGCTACTGAATCAGCCCATGCAAAACAAGGCAAAAGCAGATACAATAATGTAAAACCAGCCCAAACAAACAAATACAGCTGTTCAAACATTTGCTGAGAACTCGCAACATGCAGAACACAGCAGACAGACAACAGAAACTGGGCTTTGTGTCTAAGCTTCTCCTGCTTGAGGATCTCTCTGCTTCCCCCACAATTCCCAGTTTTTCTCCAATACACAGACTGGTATCTTTACCCAGGTCAGCACAGTAAAAAGGGCACAGATACAGGAGTTCTAACTTTCCTTCACAATGATTTCTGGCAGGAAAATTACTTCAGTTTTGGCAACACACATGTGTCTTCAAAGATTTGAGGGCCAGTTGCTGTTTCTGCATGTTTGTTTCTCTCCCTTATGTGACACTGAGAAATGCAATTCCTCCTGCAAAGGGGGAAAAATTCCAGTATCCATCATTTTGAAGGATTACAGCCAGTGCCATTAACTTCTGAATGCAGCTCTAGTCTAAATTACATTTTCTCTTAGGGCACTCTGAAAGTGAAACTGAGCATGACGCTTGAAACTAAACTGGATTTGGAACAGAACGCCTGGGAACCTTCCCCCTTTCCATAAAGTTGCTGGAGCCATTTTACTTTGCAATAGCACTGTATAATCTATTTCCATTGGCCTGGAAGACAAAGCTCAATTTGTTTCAGTATCTTGAAGAAACTGAATTGTTACAATTCACAAAGTAAGAAATTCTTTTGAATTTGATGTTCAAAAGCCAGCTTTAACCTCCCTTACTGAAATTTTTCAGGCCTTCATGTACTTTTGAGAAATTTCCTTTGCATAAGGCTGTGCTGCTTTTCTTAAGAATTAATCAGGCAGAACTGTCATATCTATTTCTGCACACATGCAGGACTTAATATTTTTTCCATCTTTGACATTTTTCACAGAACAGAGATTAAAAACTTGTTTTCAAAATAAACTGCAGACAAGATTTTCAGAAGTGCCTCTGCATTTCTGCTCCTACTGAAATCAACACTCAAAACCTCAATTTTCCTTTCCTGTAATTACAAGCGAACCCATAAAAATGTAAGCTGATGCACTGTTATCTTCTCTAGCCTGTAGACAGCTTGAAACAATGTCTGAGGGATGTGAACTCCTTCTCTCATCCTGGAGGAGTGAATTTGATACCAGAAGTTGACAGTCTGTGTCAACATTGTTAGCGCTTCCCCAGCTGAGGCTGTCAGCAGAAATGCTCTGCTGAACTTCTGCAGTCTCCCACTTATTCACTCAGTGCCTTAAAAAACCCCAACCTCAAATCCTAATATGTAGCCACAATCTGTCTGTTCAACTCTTCCAATCTCCAGAACTTCTCCACAATGGCATCTTCTTCTGCTTTGTTCCTCTTCCAAGGTTGTCCTTGCTGCCACCATGCCTCAGGCATGCCAAATGCCCAACAGGAGAAAGCATGCTTCCAAGACCACAAAAACCTTATTGCCTACCAATACCAAACTCCCAAACTGGACAGGAAATAAAAGTAACTGAAAGACATTTATTTGAAGCTCTTTCATTTGAAACCAAGTTTCAGATTTATGAAAGTATAAGATATGACTCGGTGGGATTGTGAGGTTGGCAGGACTGGATGCTGAACTGTTGTGCTGGAAAGGTACCACTTCCACAGAGGACAGCAGAGCTCTGACACATTCTGAGCAGCCGAGCAAGAATTCTTGATGCCCTTTGTCAAAAATGAAACAGCTCCTAGTTGGGCCATGTGCAGCCACAGCACTGTCCTCAGATGTACTCTTCCTAGGATTTCAGGAGTTCACAGGTTATAAATACAACTACATCAGGATACTTCCTCTACTTGGACAGAAATTTTTGTACTGCCAAACTGCCTCCTTCTCAGATTGCCCACTCGACTTTTATGCCATACTTGCTGCTTCTCACTCAGCTGACACAGTGCCACAATGGTAGCACTAGAAAGGCCTCTGCTGTCACCCTAAAAATAATTTCACAACCTCAGTCTAGGCAGATTTACAAGCAGCTAAGAGCCTGATCATTGCAGTGCATCACATACTTGGTAGGATTTTGGAAACATAATCTATTTGTTTTAATTCTAGCTTTTTCCTCTCCCCCCCCCCCCCCCCCCCCCCCCCCCCATCATTTACTCTCACCAATGCATCTGTTGAAATGTAAATCAGACCTATTTTATGTACTAAGTTATTTATGTTATAGCTTTTTCAACCCCCAGCCATCAGGTAAATATTTGCAGATATTCTGTGGTTTGATTAATTGGCAATGGGCTGCTGCAAGTCTGTGCACAATGCTGGTCTATTTGCAGTAGAACACCACTAAGGAATGCCTGCTTGTTTCTTCTCTTTTGCATACATAACATTTACCATTACCTGGTGTATCAGATCAGGAGTGCTACAGGAATTGGCTGATTCTGGCAATGAAGTTTGGAAGTGACTGTGTAAATCCTGTTCCTTTGGTGTCTGGCAATTCATGAACACTATGGCCAGCCTCAGTCGATCTGTGCCATTTGCAAATGAAATAGACTTTTTTTTTTCTCAAATTGCTGAAATCTGTTTTCTTTCAAAAGTCATTCCAGAGCACTCAGAGAAATTCAGTCAACTTAATTAATGTAATTTAAAGGATGCCCAATGCAAACTTAGTTATTCAGGGCCAGTGTTTCCATATTTTGGAGCAGTACCCCACTTCTATGTATTGTTCACCTCTACACTGATTTTGTAGGGGAGGACAAGGGGGAGGAGTGGAAAGGATTCTGTAATGAAATTTTAAATAACCAAAAGGTCCTTTGGCAGTTTCCTTATTCCCTGAAAAATTAGTGCTTGCTTGGAAAATTCAAAAAAAACCTGATCTGTAACTCCAGTGGAAACCACTTGTCATCTATTGTCCAGCTATGAGAAATGTTGCTTTTCCTCTTCCAGACATGCTGCAAGCAGCAATCCAGCTGAAAGCTTTGCAGGGACTGGAAGGCCACTGGAGACCAAATGCAATCATCTACCCTGGCTTCCTGGATGACACGAGCCATGGAATTTCAAAGCCTATAACTCCTGCTGTAGCAACAAGCATGGTCATCAGAAAGACATCCATTCTTGATTTAAAGACTTCCAGTGATGGAGATCCACAATGTTCCTGGGTAATTTTTTCCAACCTGGTTAAATAAGCTCATTGTTCAAAATGCAGCCTTACTCCTGGTTTGAACGGATCCTTCTTCTGTTTGTTGGCTCCTGTTACACCTTTCTCTGTCAGAGCAGAGCAAACTCCACAGTCACAAACTCTTGACTGTGAAAACTGTACACAATGAACAAGGCCCTTCTCAAAATGAAGAGCCTGGATGGTTTTCATCTTTTGATGCAAAGGAATATTATTTATTTACTCTAATTTATCTTGCTTTTTAAATAGGGTTTGGAAATAGTCTCTACACAGAGATTGTGTCAAGCTTTACTGCAAGGATAGCTGAGATCTGGTTCAGACTTCCAGCCTTTAATACTATCATCATTATTCTTATTTTAAGAGTTAAGAACACCTCAATATTCTTCAGCTCCATCCACCATGCCATAACTGAGCAGATGAAACACCAGTAAAAAGACCTCATCCATCAATATCAGAGTGACATGAGACCAGCAAACATCTGATTCTATTTTCAGGAGACATCCCTCAATGCAGAAATACCCACAATCTACTTAATACTTTTTTCTGTCCTGTTTGAAAATTAAAATTGAAAAACTAAGAAGTGGCTGTTCATTTTCCCAACCTTTTGGACAGGAATGGAGTTGAGTCGTGTGATAAATTTCTTGGGAAACCTCCATCTCTTTTCTTTTGTTTGTGAATAGCTTGAGATATTTTCAGATTTATTTGAAAGGACTTGTGAACTTGTTTTTCATTTCCCTCTCAAAATAACTTACAAGAAGTTTGCTGTTGATATTTCATTATTTAATTTAGGATGCTGCCTTGTGTAAGCTGTTCACAAAAATTAGTCATTACCTTTTCTATCACATGATTGGTTACTTTGACTAGATCTGCAAAGGTCAAATTAGGAACTTGACAGAAATAAGAGATATTTCAGTCAGTGCTTGAAAAAAACACACAGAAAATGATCTTGTGAATGTTACAAGGTAAGTGTTACAGGAGAGCTCAGAGCGCAGAGCAGATGAGCTTTGGTGTGGGACAGTAAGTTCAGGCTGGAAAGAGATGAGCAGTAGAGCTGCCTCTGGAGCTGCTGAACAAATGAAATCCCACTTCTTCTAGCACCTTCCTGATTGCTGCACCATGGATAGTTGCTGCACTGTGAATAGTCTTGCTGGTTCATGCACATTTATGAAAAAATAGACACCAAGACATTCTGAACAGGCCTAGATTGAAAATCACCCTGTTATCACCTACTCAGGAGGGACAGGATGTGGACAACCAGCTGGAACTTTTAGGAGCAGCATTTAGCCTGACCTTAGACTTATTTAATGACACTTGGTAGCTCACACCCCTAGGACCAAGGGAACAGTGCCATAAATGACAGCCACTTCCTCCTTATTCCTGAGAGTTTATAAATTGAGGGTATCACCCCGTATTTCTCACGTAGAAGTACCCTTTAAAGATAGCACTCTTTCAACATTTAGAGCTTATTCTGGAACTCTCTTAACTAATGCCTGAATCCAGTTCAAATTCAGTCCCAATGCTGACATTTGTGCATGCTTCTATTTAGTATTTTCTCAGGCAAAACTCCATTGGCTTTCCAAAGCATTTTGCTTGAGCAAGAACATCAGGTTTGACCTTTCAATTGCACAGTGACAATTAATAACAGCTCAAAACAGAGATTTTTCTTTTTTTTTTTTAAACACAATAAAAAATCCACTCCATTACAGGATGTTTGCTGCCACTGAAGCTCTCTTCTCCCAAAACCAACAGAAATGAAGTGCTTTTTTCCAAAAAGGCTTCAACATCTCTTGAAGAGACTCTACAGAGTTCAAGAGCTGTTAAATCAGCACCTTTCTGAGAGTCCATGCTTCCACCAAATTCAGCAGCTGATTCTGTCTCTATTCCCTGTATATTTAAATGCTGTAATTCCTCTGTGTGTGTGTGTATATATATATATATATATATATATAAACCAGCTATACATACAAGTATGTCTGTGAGGGAGTGGGAGAGAGAGCTCCCATCCTGTCCTCTATCCATTCATAAATGTTTTTTTCCCCTTTTAACCTTGAGACAAGCAAGGGGTATGGTGTGGTTTGGAGTCCAGTATAATTTATCTCCTCTGTAAATCTTGTGAATTGCTATCTAAACAACTGTTCTGTAGAGCAAAACCTTTGACTGATTGGTCCCATGTGTCACAGAGCCAGGTCGAATAGGTGCCTCTTTCCTTACTCCATGAATGTGAGAGAGGCCAGCATAAACTCCATGCCAAATCTATGTTTATTTAATTACAATATTAACTACAAGTGACAACAAAACCTGCCACTGAAAGGAAGAAGGTGACTTTATACTGTGGAGGAGACCAGGTGAGTAACTGCAAATGTATGAGTTCATCCATCATCTCATTCTGTTCATTTATCCAGTCACACTTTTTTATTTTTTAGTTCTGACATTTAAGTCAGAACCCACTTTCCAAAAGCTCTCTCACCTTTCCAGTGGTTGGAGAAGAAATACTGAGTTATGCCCAGATCACACAGCTAAGCCCAGTGATTGCCTACACAGTTGGAAAAGAGGCACTTTACCTTCTCCTTCAGACTTGCAGGCTCTTGAGGTCTGGGTAAAATCCTGGCCTCTTGGAAGAGCAAATTAAAATTCCCACTAAACTCATCAGAACCAAGGTTTCTTTCCTCATATGTCCTAGCTAGAAAAGCTTAGAAAAGCAGCAGTTCTGAATAGTTAGGGGTTTCTTTCTATCAACATTCTCTCCCAAGCTTGCTAGTATTTTCTTTAGAGTGTGGCTAAACCTCAGATGAGAACCCCACTCCTGAATCCATATCCTTGAGATGCTACTAGGGAACAAAAGCTGAACCTGTGGAGAAAGTATTGCCCAACACCTCAAGCACTGCTGGTAAAAAAATATTTCTGCTGTGCTTTTAAATGTTATTTTCCTGATCTATTTTATGTTACCACATTTAGGTAGCACCTGAGTGATACCCTGATGAATCAAATTGACCTAAGTTGAGAGCACTCACAGTGCCCCAGCAAGACAGGTTTCTATCTGCCCTGTCTTTGGGAGTTACCAACTCTGCCTAGAGAAAATTATTACATTGATTTTTGCATTGATTTGTGATTTTAAGAAGAACTGACTTCAAGTATTTTTGTTCCTATTTAGTATGTGGTAGGTTGGCTTTTGGCAGGGTTGGAGCCTTGAGAGGACATGGTTATTACAGTATAAAGGCCCCAAGTTTTCCAAAGAAACTTGTAGTGTTTCCCACTGATGGTCAGACCCTTTAACGCCTGTGGAAGACCTTGCATGTTTAGATCCTTTTGCCAAATAATAGTTTATTTTTCAGCTGTGTTCTCCCAGCTCCACAGTAATGCAGCTGTAATTGCCTTTATTGGCTTCAAAATGAGCCCTGTGTGTCCCAGCTTAAGCCAGGGGTAGTTGCTCCCTATTTTGATCAGCACCACTCAGAGAAGTTACCAAAGAACAGACCACATGTCACCCTGTATGCATAGGAACTGGCTCAGCACCTAGTACAGAAGAGCTGCAGAGACCAAATCCTATAGTTCTGTAAAAAGATTGTTAATATTTTAAAAATCAAATCAATTTAATTTGGTTATTTCTATCTCCTATCCACACTGCACAACAGTGAGCTGGCAGTGGAAGAAAAGGGTTTTTAGAGCTAACAAGTGTTACAGTGAGGACAGGCTTGCTGAACGGATGCACTTACAGAAGGCACAGAGTGCCTAAATCAACATCCAGCCTGAAATTCTCTTCTTGCTCCTCTTCTACTTTCCATTCCAGACTATGTTCATCTTTATGCTTGCTGCAGTTCTATCTTTTAATCTTTTACCAGCTCATTGTAAATCTTGATATCATTCTAATAACAGAACTGAATCATGCTAAGACAAACATCTTGGCAGGACCGAGAGCTCCAAAACAGGAAGTCTTTAAGATAAGTCCATAGCTCAGAAAGTATCACACAGAGGCCCTAGTAACTCCTGAGCTGTAGAATCACCGGTTTTGCCAAAAGCAACAGATTTCCTTCTGATCTCAGAGCAACTGTTTCCACACAAATCACATGTGGAGACATTTTATAGGGGTTATGTTATCCATGCCTCTTCTGTTTTCTACTTGCATAGATTCTTGTATTTTGACACTACTTCTCCTCCCATATAAATGACCTTGTAAATTAAATTTATAGCTTCACAACTGGGGTCAGATCAGTACAGTTTGTTCTAGTTTGGAATATGGAATAGGAAGGAGTGTTCTTAATGGGTTTAGGATAGACATTACTGTTTGGGAATGGAAACAGACTCCACCAATCACTAGAACAACAAACTGGGAATTGGGAATCCCTTGTTCCATCTTGGCTGGCTAGGTGAACAAATCATGAAGTATTCTGTGGCTCCTGTTCACCCATCAGTAAAGAGGAAATTGGATCATTCCTGTCCTCTTTAGAGAGAACTGATCTGCATTAAGAACTGACGTATTGACATAGAAATGACTATAAACACATAAATCCAGGTCTCAGTGGTAAATGGCAGTGGTTAAATCAGCTCACTGTTCACGAGAATGACTCTGAGCCCAGCTCTGTGGTCATGCTCTGGGCATGCTGATCCTTACCCATGCAGTACTTATCAGACACATCCTGGGGGCTGGAGCCCTGCTTTGCTCCCATGTGCTCAGTGTGCTTTATCCATTTGCTAGGGGGAACACAATGAGCGCTGCAGATACCGCAGCACTGTTCCCTCTCAGAAATGGAAAAACAGCCCTAATAAAAGCTTATGGCAACCACTGTACATGCTGTGTGCCAGCATGTAAACGCTTCAGGAGAAGGGACAGAACATTTGTTCAACTCTTCCTTAGAAGATGGTTTGCCAAACTTCAAGTTTACATCCTTCAGCACTTATTTATACTTGATTTCATATATTGCTACTGGGTGATTGATACTATTCATTACTGGAATGTTATGAAACAATTCAGTAAAATATCTGACTGTACAGACACCATGCAGAGAAAAATGTTAAAACAGAGGGAATGTGAGCACTCAAGACCCACTCATAAATTTGTTCGGTGCAGAACATAACAGACAGAAACTGCACTGGCAGTTTTTTCACTGCTAGTGACAAATCCAGAAAATTATGAATTCATAAAAAGCTGAATGTGTTTTTTTCTCAGTGTCTTTCTCAACTCTGTTCCCACCCAAGACAATTGCAGCATTTTGGCTGCCATTCTTCTGCTACAGGAGGCAAAGTTTAGTAAGCAGGACACAAGATCAGGAGTCAGCACACTTGGGCTTTACTCTTGGCCATGCCAGTGACCTGCTTGGCCTTTTCCATCACCCCATGGAAACAACCAGCACCTCAGTGAGTCTTTATTTCTGTTCCTGCACTTTGCAAGTCCTACCAGCAGAGCTGTCCTTACATATGCAACACGTGCAATGCATAACAAATCCCCAGTCTTGGCCAAGGGCCTCAAATAACCAAAACAAATCAAATTATTGTTACTAAATGTCAAAAAATGCACTCTCAGAAAAATCAAATGGTTGGCAGAAGACCTGTAAAGAAATGTCATCTTTTTTTCCCATTTTCATTCTTCTCTTTTGTTCAACTTTCAACTTTATATGTTAATCCTACAAATATTCATCCAAAAAGTAAGAGTCTTTCATTGCTTGTTTTTTCATACCTAATACTGGCGCTATCCTCACTCGGGTAGTCTATACATTTTCTAAATTATTTTGGTTTTTTCAAGGCCCCATCATGGCCTGTGATTAACAGACCATGCACTTTAAACTGATAAAGGACCAAAGCCAGAAAAATAGAGGTGCAGTCCTGTACCTTACATCCTGTTACGTGTTCTTCTCCTGCTTTCCTCTGCTAGGCTTCTTTGGCTCTCGTTTTCAGTGCCTCGGAATAAAAAATGAAACACTTAAAACCTGTCTGAACAGAATGGCCAAAATATTAAGGAAGAGATATCACATGACTCAATGGAAAATTGAGTTTCATGGCAGTTACACCTAAAAGTTAAAATCTGTTCCTAGCTTAAATATGTCCCTTGAATATACCCTTAAACACGACAGGACTGTCTGCACTGCAGGAAGCTGCTGGCACTCCAAGCCAGGGTCAGTTTGGAGCATATTTGGAGAAAAAATGAAATCTTTGTTGCCATTATGATTGTTTTTATTAAATCTGATAGAAGTCTAGACATATTTTAACTAACCGGGGGGAAGCAGTAAGCAGAATACAGATAAAACAGTCAAGGGCTGTATGGCACACATTGATTATCCATAACCCTCTACATTTCATCACAAGGAGTACAAATAATGTGTGTGTTCATTTCACAAACTGTATCAAATGGACAGGCTTGAGTCCTTCTGCAGCGTGGAATGTGGGGCATCTGCACCAGCACCCTGATCCTTGGACTCTGCCTTATGGTTGACTCCTGGCAAAAGCTGGACTAGAAACAAACAGGGCTGAAGGCATCTGAAAAAATACTGTTCCTCAGCAGTGAGGTCATCTCCTACTCCATCAGCTAGTAGGTAAGTTGTGTAACAGGAATATTAAAGTTGAAATATTTCAACTGCCAAAGATTACGAATTCTTTGTTTTGCTTTGGAAACAAATGCACAGTAGAGACCAGAATCACAGAGCAAGGAAGACAAAACAAAGGCTTTGTTTGTAAGGGGATGGAACCACTGCTCTCTGGTCAGGGATGAGGTTGGCTGATGTGTTTTCCATAATAGTCAATTGAACAATCTCAGCCCTCAATCTCAGCCAAATACTAATCTGCTGAATTTATTACATTTGTGTTTTCAAATTAAAATTGCCATCTGTAACTCGTGTGGCAAACAGCACAGAACATGTGACAAGAGAAAAAAAGCACCTCATGACAAGGTGGGCAAATTCCAGTTGGTTTGAGGAGCCCAAAGAACTGAGATACTGCACAATAAGCTTTTTCTTGCTGAGGAAAAAATGTAGCAGTTTAATGAGGTTATTTGTTAAAAACCTCTTCGTTCACCTCGGTAATGGGCTGTGCAGCCCAGGTCTGGAAATGTAGTTGGTTTGACCAAAGTGATACTATCAACTCAGCAAAGCCAAATTGCAGAGGAAAAATGACATGGTAGCCAGAAATAATACATATGCACACAGAGAGATGAAAATCCCTGCTTGGGTTTTGGGGGGTTTTGTTTTAAGATTTCTGCTCTCACAATCATAAACATTCTCAGGACAAAAAAAAAACCTGATTCAGGATTGCAGCTACACTCTCTGAAGCGGGTGAAACCCCAGGCCATGTTTGGGTGTTTGGAGTTCTGCAGGCCCAGTGTCACCCAGCATTTCTGGCCAGTCAAGCTGCTGGTGGTGACTTTATGCTCTAATTCTTAGCAAGGCTGAGGGCTTGAAGGTTTTACTGGTTCACTGCTACTCTGAGACAAGTGAACTCTTTGGAAAAGCAGTCTGCTGGAAACAGCAGGTCCATTCATCTCCAGTTGAATAAACTACAAGGTATGAACTACACTCAGGTACCCACCCCAAGCACTCAGTGTGCCTGGTGCCAAACCATGTGTTTGATAGGATTTCTGTACAGAAATGCAGGTGGGCCAGGACTTAGTGGAAATGTCACATTGCACATGCACAAAGAGGTGCAAATTACCTGCAAAATGATGCAGAGTAAAGCTGGCCTTAAAAAATGTTTTCAGAACAAGTCTGTTGCCAGAAATACTTTTTTATTAACCTTTTGTCCAAGTGCCTGAAATTCATATAGGTGAATATTTGAATTCATTTTCTAATCAGGGTACCACACAGCAAGTGATTCTGTCTTACTGATCCCTGGAGGGTAGGTGTTTTAGGAGTTACTCAGATGGGGTTTTCTGCCCCTCCCATCATACCACTGCTTCTAGTTCATATTTCCCAGTGCAAATAACACCAGAGTTGGAGCCCAAACATGCAAGGTGTTGTAGAGAGAGTTCATGCTTACAGTCCCCTGCGTAGGCATAAGGCATTGGCTGAGGGCATCAGTCTCCTTGTACAGTTAAAGGAGCTGGGCACATTTAAATGACATCAATGGCATGGGATCTAGGTGCTCATCTCTCTTTGCTCTCTAGGAAGAGGTTACCTTTGACAAAAACATTAATTTTTTTTTCAGTCTTACAGGGTTTTATTGATGACAAGAGCTAGATAAGAAAAATCCCATGTATGAAACTAACAAAAAGAGACTTCCTATCCTCATTTTGCAAAACAGAACAAACAAGGCTAAAATAAAACCAGACCCTTGATGAAAGAAACGTAAAAAGTTACTAGAAAAACTAGAAGTCCAAACTTTTTTTTTTTTTAGTTTAGACCTTCCTTCCTTTCTTATGGTGAAGTGGGGAGGAAAAAGGTCCCACTGCTTTCCAATAAACAGCAGTGGAAAGACATCATTGACTTATTTCACACTTGGTGATTCTTGTCCATTTCTCTCTGAAAAGAACACTGTCCCCCTTTTCTTTATTCCTGACCTAAGCCAAATACAGAAATTTAGCCTACTTTGTGAGTTTTGTTGGCATTTATTCCTTAAGACATTGTTTATGTTGTTAATTTCACTGTGGCCAGATTTTCCAACTGAGATTTGAGCAAAATTTGCAACCAGCTTAACTTAATTCAGTCAAGGTCTCAGACATTACTACTTCCAGGCAAGAAGTGGAAACCATATCAGAGTTTTTAGGGGGAGGGTTTGTTCAGTTTTTTTCCAAGCCTCTAATGTGAATGTTTCACACAAGTTTTTCTCTATTTCTGTGTTTAACAGGTTAATTTTACATGTAAAATATCTTCAAGTATTTTTTCCCTTTGTAAACAGGAACATTAAGAAATACAATAAATAAAACATTTTGGTGTTAACAAAAAATTTTGGTGGTCTTATTATGCATTATAGTTTAATTTCAAATTTTATCTAAATGCAGTCCAGGATGATGAACAGGCAAATAGTTGGTAGGTACTGAGTGAAGTTAAATATATTTTTTCATCCTTTTCTACGATAATTCAAATTCTACCAAGCTTTGATGGTTAGGAGCTCTAGTGTTATGTTAAATGAATGCTGTATATACACATAGGGATAATACTACAGCAAAAGAGGTCAGGACCAAGGATAAAATTTAGTCGAAATACAAACTTTCAAAGACGCAAAGGTAGATATAAAACAAGGCTGAAGTGGCTTATTCAGTAGATTGCTGATCCTGCTTAAACCAGAAAGGAGATCTTTGCCACCCATTGTTTTCCAGCAAGCAGCACAGACTCTCAGGTGCACAGCAGAAGTTTCCTTCTAACTACTTAGAGGTAGAGGAGCACCTCTGGGGATTTCTTCCCCCCCACAAAAAGAACCATATTGAGAAAATACAGTTCAGGGGGCTCCCAGTCTACATATCTCTTTCTCACTCCATCTCTGGTGGTTTTTGATCACGTGTACAAACATAGTTGTCCCTCCTCTCTCATAAACCCAAAGATTCTCTCTTGTCTGTCATGCTGTTTCTAATATCTAATTAGAAATCTAATTGCCCTGCAGCAATCACTCCCTGCCCCAAGGAAATCTCAGCAGGAGTCAAAGGAACATTTTCATTGCCACTGCCAATACTTCACGATTTTGCTGGCTGTTGTTTGTTTGTAGCTGCTCTGTGGAGCAGAGAGAGTTACCGAGATTGACATTTGTGTTTTTAAGTTGCCATTAACATAATGGAAATGGTGTGTAACTCCCATGTCCCCAGCCATCAAGGGGCTGTCAGCCTTAGTCAGTGTCCCAACGCCCTCTCACTCATCCTCCTTAAAAGTAAATGAGTGGCTCTGTGTCTGTTGTTTCTTCCAAAGGCAAGCCCAGCAGGGTCCTCCTTCCCTCTAATTCGCCCTCATCCAGAGGTTTGTGTTTTAGTAACTTGAAACGTTCTGTAAAATCTATCAGGATTAGTTTCCAGTATAGAAGCACTTGTACTTGATCCAAGCCAATCAAATGTTTCTCAGATACTAAGCCCCAGGGTTTAAGGGAGCACACCCAACATATTAAGCAAAAATGACCTTCTTAGTGAGGCTACTACATTCTCCTTTTTGACCCCTTTTGACACAATTTTGGCTGAGACAAGACTGAGAGTTAAAGCCACTGTGAATGGGCCAAAAATAATATAGTAAGAGTGTCTCTGATGTCACCAGGATGTTATATCCTTAGACCAAAAAAGCAGAGTTTAGATGGAACTGGACATTTTTTACATATTAGTAAAAGAGGCTTTTTAGACGATAACATTTGGCTTTCAAACTCATTTTTCAGTCTTTCCCAATGGAATTCGTAACCAAATTAAGGGGTTCAGGAGCTCCCTTTATAATCAAACATAAGCCAGAACTTACAAGTTGTGTATGACCTGGCAGTCCAGAGGTTATGGTGAGTAAGAAGGTAGACCACAGAAAACCAAAGAACAGGAAACTTTCAGTCTAGTGTTGATGGAAAAGCTTTGGATTAGATGGATGCAGTACTGAATAACTCATTTCAAAGCAAACAGCTCTACCAGAAGTTTCTGCCCCTTTTATGGAGCAAAGGCTGAAGATGTATGATGTAAGAATTCAGGAGTTACATTAAGCTGCAAAGTCTTATTTTGAGTTATATACAGCAAGAACTGGGTTTACACAGCTCCACGGAGTGACTTCCCCTTCTGCCATCCACAGGCTCCATTGACTGACTGACTTCCTCGGTTTCTAACCCCAGTACTTATTGTTCCATCAAAATTGGTTTGATGATCAGTTCATCTATAGGTACAGCCAATTTAATGGAAAGAACTCCTTTTTCCACCAGTGGCAATTCCAGAAATATCCAGATGCTGAAAATTAAAAAATGACAAAGCTTTTCAGTGGGATTAAAATCAATCTAATCTAACATTTCCCCATTCTCTAGGAGGGGTCTTAAAACTGGAATATTGCACATAAGCATGAGCTTCTCCTGCTGACAGATATGAAGGGGCAATAAAAGAATGGCTCAGAAATGTCTGTGCCCACAGCCACTTCTAAGACTGTGAGGCTGTGCTGCCTTAGTTTCAGTGTTAGCTTGGAGCCAGGTGAGCAGGTGATTAATTTTAATCCTGACCACTAAAATGCAGCACAACTTCTCAAAGAAAAAGGAGGCTAGACTGAAAACAGGAGCTGATTTTCTTGAGTGAACTTAGGCTTGATTAGATTTCTGAAAATATAATATAATACTAAAAACAAAATTAAACTTTGACCGAGGTTAGCTCTTTAATTTCCACTGGAATAAAGGCAAGCAGATGTCTCCACAGTAAAATGAACAAAAACCAAAATATTATAAATTGGACAAAAAATCCAAATCTCACTAGGGTAGTTGTACATTTAGTTCCCATTAATATTAATTGTAAGCACTCATTTATGAGAACATGTGTCATCAGCTGCTACAGCTCAGCTGATGAGTGGCAACTTGGTGACTTCTAGAGACAGCCTCTTTGTGTTGCCTGTTGTTTAAAAGAATGTGGATTTCAATTAATATTGAGGGAGCTCAATATTAATTAGGTTAAAGAATAAATACTTAAAATACAGCTGACAAAACTCAAGAAACATTCATTTCAAGGAACAGAGTCCTCCTCACTCTTTCCATTTTGCATAAACCTGCTCTGGTTACCTTTAGGCTTTCATTGAGCAGGCACCTCATGACAAGGATGTACAAACCCCAGCTCTGCTTTCTCTCTGAGGCAGAAATGAGTTACCTGAACACAAAATATTCCAGTCCTATCTAAATCCAGACTAGTATCATAGAGACATTTCAGTCACTCCCACAAAGCTCAGACTAAAACATACTGACAAAACTGGGGACCAGGGAGAGATAAAAGAGCCTTCCACAATGCCTTGCTTGAGTCCTTATAACAATTTAACTTTCACATTCTTAAGAAAAAAAAGCCCCTCCAAAAAGCTCAGTCAAAAAGCTCAAACCACTAAATGGCCAGATGCTCTTCTGGTGTGAAATAGTAAAGCTCAAACCCATGTACTGCCTAGGCTTTTTAATAACAACTCAGGTATAAGACATTTGAGATCTGATTCCTCATTCCAGGCAATTATTAGATCCATATTATCATATACTTACAATAATATCTTTTTTGTTTTAAAAACATTTCAAGACTTTGGTCCGAGGGGAAAAAAACAGGAAGTGATTTTTTATTTTAAAACCTCTGTGCTATTTTCTGGTCTTAACTTTGTGGTTTTCTGACATGACATATATTCCTAGATATCAGATGCTGAGAAACATCAGATCACATTGGGAGGCAAATTAAGTTCATTTTCTTCCCAGATCTAGATCACCTGACCTGGACCACAATTACTAAAGCCAATATCCTGTTCTACCATAAAGGTCAGTATTTGCTGAATACACTGATTTTTGCCAAACTCAGCCTAAAAAACTTGCTTTAAAACCTCTGAGAAAACACACAGTTTGTCTGGAAACATAGAAATTGCATAACTGGCTGTCACTTCTCTAAGCCTAATTTATAGAATAATTTAAATATGCTGGATGACACCCTGCTTAAAATCTTCATCAGAGCACAGCAACAGTGCAGGAGGCATTAGGATGGGAGACAGTTGGACCAACACCATGGTACAATGAAGCCACTGGAAGCAACACAGAGTTATTGTTTGGAGGAGGGAAAGTTTAGTGCAGAAAGGGAATGGAGGGCATTCCATTCTCTGGAACAGAGAATGGTGTCAAGGGGGAATCCTGCTGCGAGGAATGTATTGAGCCCAGAAACTGTCTCTGTTTTTATTACTATTTATAATTATAAATAAACGATGGTAAGCTTTCAAACTTTCCTTTCACAGCAAAATCCCAAGGTCACGGGAATCACCAATGTCACCAATAGATGAGTGAGATGAAGTCATGGAAACCTGCCCTGCACAGAGCCTGTTAGCTATGGGCTCCCATTCCTCCACCCCATGTCCCCTGCTCCCAGCGCTCCTCACCTCCACGGGACAGACTCACTGTAAGGTGGGCACTGCCTCAACACTAAGCTCCAGCAGCACTGGAGAATTTAAGAGCAAGCCCAGGTTCACCATGCACGAGGGCACCAGGCCTGCTGCTTCCCTGTGAGATCCTGTTGGGTTAGTGCAGGCATTCATCTGAGCTCTGCTCTCAGCACTGGTGGTGATACAACTGATACCACCAAGGCTCTTTGTTGTCAGCAGAGGCTGGGATGGGAGCCCAGCTCTGACAGCACATCCTGAACGAGAGCCGTGCCTGCAGGAGCACTTCAGCTGTGGCTGTCCCAGGGAGGAAAAAAGGGAGCAGGCCAGGAGAAAGAGACACATCTGCTCTGAGTGACAGCAAGCAGAGAGCATCAGGAGAACACAAGCAGGAGCAGGAGAGCTGGGCTTCCCTGATTCCTTCGCTGTCCATCACCTTTGAAACTTTTTTCCCTGCAGGTCCCAATCTTTTAAGATCTTCACATCTTTCATCATTTGCACTCCAAAACTTCCACAGACAGCCAGACCAACCCAAGAAAAGATTCTCCTGCCATGTTCTGCTTGCTGCTGTCCTGACTACTTCCTTTCATGTTCACCATCCTCCTTCTCTGCTGAAGGGAGGTGCAGCTGCCACTCAAACCACACATCTCCTGTAAGCTCTAAAGGGTTTTCTTTGCCTCTACTTAAAAGTGAAAAATCCTTCTGCTGGAAATTTGGGAACCATTTAAATTTGAGTGAGAGTAAAAGCCCACAAACTACCTTCAAATCATGTAGAAAACTCATATAATTTTGCTATGAATCAGGTTTCTTCTTTGCAAAAACAACCAGAGCTTTTTTTACTGCAGGCCATCAGCAATCACAGCTGTTAGATCACACAGCTCAATACAAGGTCTCACATTACAAGAGTTATTATAGATAACAGTAAATTTATTATTGAAAACAAGGTGTTTTGTGGCTGCTCCTGCACAGCACAAGGAGTCCTGGAATGAAAATTGCTTGTCTAAAAAATAATTTGAATTTGGACAGCTTGCAATGAACAGAGCCATATGCCAATCCCAGGGTGCTCTGCCTGCACAAGAATCACTGAAATAATTTCACTGTCACTTGGGAAGCTCACTGAAACACAGTTTCTTTTCAATGTCTGGAGCTGGTAGGAAACGTTTCCATTTAAAGCAACCTCTATGTTCCCCAGTATGGTCCCCTCCAAAGCAGGGCTTTACATTCCACAGAAAATGCAACTTTTCATCAGAAAGGCTAAAATACACCCAGCAAAAAGATTTTCAGCTTTTTGAACAACAGAAGTTCCTCAGGAAAATAAAATGCTTTCAACATCAGCACCAGGTATAAATTTCCTGGAGCCCCAGGACTAACTGGGGCCTCTGTTTCCTGCTGTAGTCATCCCCTCTGTGGAGCACTAATCCCCAGCTGAGCCTCTAGTTAAGAAAATGCAACACCCACCACGAATAAGCATTACAGCTGAGTGAAAATTTCCCTCAATATTTGTTCTTTCGTGTGTGACTAACCAGGATATAACTTAAGGTATTTTTCTTACCCTCTCTTTTTACAATGCAGGCAGTACAGACAGTTACATTCTAGTGGAAACATTATTCCAGCCACCACCCTCACCAGTAAGCACACATGCTTCTTTCCTCTGATCTGTCCTGAATGGAGCAGTTTACCAGCAGGTGCCTCTGATTATTTTGTCCTTGGACCTGCATCCAGCTAGGAATTGAAAACTGACACAAGTATCACCACAACCAGCAGTTTCTAAGTCAGTATCACCTTCTGTCAGAAGAATCTTTCTACAAAAAAAGTGCAAACGAGATGCTCGGAGAGAGATTAAGGATCAGCTTCTCAAAATTGTTTAAGCACAAGTAGGCACTTAAAGGGGTTCTCAAAGGTCCCTACAGAGGTTAAGGATCCAGATCCTTTTGGTAACACAAACATTTACAACACCTAGATCTCTATTGAAACAACAGCGAGGCCACAGAAGCATTCAGAAAGCCACAATACCTTTTACTGAATGTAACATAACACTGTGTAAGCCCATATAATAAGTTAATGTAGTAAAAAAAAAAAAAAAGATATAGATGTCATTTCCACAGGAAGAAAAAATATCTACCTTCTGTAATCTTGGCAGTCAGTGATGCTCAAACCCTTATCCACAAAAGCAGTGTGATCTTTTTTATATGACCAAGAGCCCACAAACACTGAAACTCTGGAGATACAGGAAGTGGCATTTGCTGTACAACTCTGCTGCATAATCAAAGTTTATGATAATGGGGCTTTTTGTTTCTGTGGCTACAAAAGAGCAGATTTAAAATGTGAACTGAACTCAGAAAACAATTTTCATATTGTCAGGACTACAAATTTTGCTGTTTAAATTCATATTCAATGCCCAGTTGCAGCTAAAGAGAAACAACTCTGTACCTTACTGTTTGTGGGAACATGCACAGAGCAGTGAGCTATATTTGTACCTTTCTGTATCTGAGGTGCTCACTTCAGAAGCACCATTCTCTCCATTTTACAACTAAATCCTCTAATATTTTCCCTCTCGGTTTCTTAAGGCAGGGTTTGGAAAAGAAAGCCCCAAACTGTGTCATCCACAGTGGAGATGCCATCTCAGCAGTAGGCCAGCTGCCTTTGGGCCAGGTGGCAAACAACACCTAAATGCTGCCTTCAGACGTCTCTCACTCTATCCAGGGAGCCTTCTCCTCACACCAGATAAAATTCTGGGCACAGAAAGGGCCTGGCTGAGGTAGGGAAGGAGAATAATATGGGATTTCCAGTTTCTTTTTCAGTCACTATGAAAATATCCTTTGAAATAACAACCTTTAAGGTGAAAAAACATTTTTACTGCTCCAAGATGTGATTCTTACGGGTTTTTTTCATTTTTAAAGCAGAGCAGAACTCATGCATGCTTTGGTCATTTGTGAGCCCTGGCAGGTTTCAGAGAGGTTCAAAACTATGGGATATATAGTTTATCCCTGTCTCTGGAGGCTTGCTGCTGGGAGACCTCTGAGGTTAGAAGGGTTCTCTCTTGTGCCCTCACACAGGGTCCAAGCAGGGGAGTATCAGGGAATTTGGAATTGTGGACAGTATAATTAAATCCAATTCTCATTTCCCAGACCCACAAAGCCCAGCCATGTCACAACTGAACAGTCTGAATAAAATCTGTGCTTCTCAAAGGACAGGGGACTTTGCTGTACAAGGACCAAAGCCTCAGTAGTGACTTTGTTTTTCTCCCTGTCAGCCAGAAGCTGACCCATCCATTACCACAAAGAACACTTATTCAATGTTGATGGAGAAGGAAGTGTGCCTACCACCTACTGAGTCACCCATGCCACATCCTAACACCTGGCTGTGGCCTTGCTGGGCTTCCAATTAAACATGAATCTACTCTGAGTACAGATGTAGAGAAAGTCTATAATAAAACCTCAAACCACACGAGACTCCCCTGGATGGGAGGGCATATTGCAATCTCCTAAAGTACATGGACTTCCAAAAGAAAACTGAAATTCATCTGATTTGCTTTTTACCAGTTTGAGGGGTAACAACTGTGCATGTCACACCCCAAAGCAAGGTACAAAATAAAGTCTCCTTGAAATCAGAAACAAAATCATGGCTACAATTTATTTTTTCTTTTAAACCGACTGCACAAAACTATGGCCAAATCTGGCAAGGCATTAGAATTCTAATCTACCACTTAACTACATCTGGAAGCTCATCCAATTTATTATCATTTTGACTTTTGAACATAACATACGGGGGTTTTTTTAAAGCTAAACTACAGACATCTCTTACAAATTAAATTCTCGCCTGCTGGGCAATGAATCACTCGCCATCCACAGTACACCCCATAGTTGACAAACAAAGCAGCATTTGCCACCCTATTGCAAAACATGGTGGGGCTGTATTTTGGGAAATGATTCTTCACTAAAAAAACATCATCCAGTGCAGTACAATGCTACAGGAGTCACACAAACATGATGCTACATCCTGTGACTGGCTCTGAAACAAGTGTAAAAACAGTCCCACTTTGGGGGCTGGTGGAAGCACACTCTTTCTTTTCCAGGGAACATCAGCTCAGGGGTGGGCTCACTCACCTTTCGTTTGTCCTCAGTCAGACCACAAGCCCTTTAACCCCTCACTGAGGAGCTCAGCCCTTAGCAGTTCTCCCACAGGCAGGATGATCCAGCTCACACCCTTCAAAGGCACTTTCTCCAAAATGCTGCCACATGGTTTACCCAACAAAATCAATGTTTGCCTGCCTAAAGCTTAGTGTCCTTCTGGATCTTCCACATGAAGAAATGAAACAGCTCAGTGCTTGAGCTCAAGTTCAAACCATAAATGCAAAGTATGAGAGAAGGAAGAGGTAAGCTCAGGAAGAGAAGGAAAGATATTTCTGTAATTAGCATCCTTTTAAACGTGAATTGCTTGCCTATTTTAAACTAATGTTTACAACATGTAATTTAGAAAAATCTTAAGTGTTGGAAGTATCTGCAACAGCTGTGCTTCTTCATGTACAGAATATCAAGAGCATCACCCAGATTATACAGAGTATCAAGAGTATCACCCACACTGGTGCATCCCTGCACCTAAGAGAACATAAACAATTCCAAAAGAAAAATCACCTCACTTCATATGGCTAATAAAATTGCTACTAATGCTTCACTGAAAACAAACTTAAGTCCTCTGGGACACCCACTAAATTTCCCCATAACTTTGCAATTTTCTCACAGAATATTTATTTTATTGTCACTCAGACAGCTGTATTCTGAAATACAAATGTGACAAGTTAAACAAATTATTTGTTCTATTGCACAGAGCTCACCTTCTCAAAGTGCTCATGGCCAGGCTGGATGTAATCCTGAACAATCTGGTCTAGTGGAAGGTGTTCTTGCCCATGGCAGGAGGGGTGGAATGAGGTGATCTTTAAGACCTTTTTATGATTCTGCAGACCCTGCACACGAGGAGGACTGCAAGGACCCATCCTTTCACACTCTGATTTCCAGCTCCTCAAACCATTTGGAGTAGAGATATGTACAGGCACACTGTAAAAGGACAGAAAAATCACCTCACAGCTACCTTATCCTGCAAAAAGAAACAACACCATCCATTCCCACACAGAGATGAAATTAAAATCTGCCTCGTAGATCAAATCTAAGAATGGCAGAGGAGAGTCTGGCAAGGAGGAAAAGGTGAGATGACTTGGCAGGTTTTGGCTGAGCCACAGCAGGAGCCTCCAGATGGGCTGCAGGCTGTCACTCTGTGAGGCTGCTTATGAAATCCAACTTCTACCTGCTAAATCAAAACATAAGGACTACAACAGAGATCTCCCAATTTTGTTTGCAATAGGAATGAGCCACTTAAACAGCTCCTTTTTCTCTAGGTTATGGACTAACTTCAGTGGCTTTGGACACAAAGCCAGAGCAGCCTGGCTTCAGGGGAACTACTTCATGTTTCAGCCTGATGCTTCAGACTGAATTCAAATTGAGGGGATGAGGCTATCACGTCAGCAGCACTCTTGCTTAATGTTTTGAGTCACATATTGTATTAGTCACAAGACACAATAATTGTCTTCCCATCCTTTTTCCCTTGCTGAGATGAATAACCTCTCCTATGGAGCAGGTCTTCCTAGTTGCTTTTGATTAGAAATAAATGGGTAACCTTCCCAAAAAGCTACTGAGCAGATAAAAAAAACCCAACCAGAAGCCTCCACACACAAACACACACACGACTCACAATGATCAAATAATCCTGCAGTGAAAAGAAAAGTTCTGCTATTTACTTGTGAAAAGAATGTAAGCCATCTCAGTCCTGGGAGCTGCAACTGCAGTCTGTGAAGCATCAGTGCGCAAACCTCTGGGTACAGCCCCACATTACCTGCATGCAAATCGCTCCAGCTCCATCACGGCCCCTCCACTTGCTCCCCTGCTGTCCAGTAAATCATGCCCAGGTTATCCTTCTCTTCCCATCTGATTATTAATTTTTTTTAACTGAAAAAAACCCCAAACCCCTGAGGTCCTTCACATGTGCAGCATCCACACTGAAATAACCTCCAGGTTTTGGATTACAGCAATGAAAAGAAGGAAGCAGCCAGGCTTTGCTTCTGTCCTCAGGTCACTCTGATGCAGTTCAGTGCCAGAGGGATCAGGGAAAAGGCTCCACACTCCAAGTGTATTGTTGCTCTTCCCTTCCACTTCTGCAATATTAAGCCATCCAAAAAACTGGGGGGGGGGAGTTCAATTTGCACAGAATACCCCAAGCGTCTATAAGAAGGACACACCAGTACTCCTGGCATATCCCTTGCTTTTAAAATCATTTTTCAACTTTACAACTCGGTGGTATAACAAAAACAGCTGCACAGTGTTGTCCTATATCCTTCCCTAATCTGTGCCTCCCTATTTATGCCTTCCCTCCCTGCTGCTTGCTGGTAAGCAGCTTCTCGACCCCTTCTCCTCACCATGGGCTTACAGGTGCTGGTGGGACAATCTCACAAATAAACACTAAATGTTTCAAGAAGTTGCCTTTTGTCAACATAACTCTTTCTACTAAAAATAAGGTATCACATCCACACTGCCATGTTTTGCAGACCTCCTGCACACAAGTATGCCCTGTTTGCTCATTGTCCTTACATGTGTTTCTGCACCTCAGTCCAAATTTCCTATCCTTTTTTTGGGAGGCTTTTCCTCACTATTTTCACCACAGCAGCTGGAGGCAGGTGGTGGAGGCAGCAATTGGCTGGCCCTCAGCACCCTGAGAGGGAAAGCACCCCAACATTCCTGCTGGGCTGGCAGCAGGGCTGGACACAAATTCATCATTATTTCTAGGGAGGTTGAAAGGGTTTTAAGTTTTAGAGGGGAAGCTGGACTTTCCTTATGCCCCAAGCACCTCCATTGGCGGGCACAAACCCAGCACTGACGAAAGTGGCGGGCAGGGAGTCAAACATGGCTGCCCTCCCTGAGGGGAGCCCGTCAAACCCCGGGAGGGCAAAGCGCCGGGGCCTGATGGCGGCCTTGCCGCCCCCAAACCCTTCCCCAGACACCTTCCCCTAACTCCCAAAGAGTCCTCCCCACCAGATACTCCTTGGATATTAGGAAATAACGACGGGGACATTCTCCCGCCCTCGGGAGGGAATGGGGCTGCACCGGCTGCGTTTGCAATTGCACCGGGCTGCCGTGGGGGGAAGGCGGGAAACGGTTTACCTCGCGCTGATAGTAGCCAGAGGCAGCCCCGAGCAGATCTATCCCGGGTTTTCTCTTTCCAGGGAAATAAATACTTGGTGTATTGCAGCACCATCTGCTGGTTCCTGTAGATGGGACACAGAGGGATCTCCCAAAGGGATAGAAAAGTTGAGAGGAGGTTTTGAGCGGCTGTTTGCACGTGGGTTTTCCCTGAAGATTTTCCTTCTTCTGAAGGCATTGATGTATCTCTAAATAAGCAGCATAAGAAACACCAACACCCAGAGAAAAAGTGGGCATATTAGACCAAACTTAAGGATTTTTTCTGAAGAAGCATACTAGTCAAAATCCAGGTTTTTCCCTGTTCTTCCGAAGCAGAGGGTGGTGAATCTGCAGAGCCCCTGGGGAAGGATTTTCTGAAGTGACCAATTGGTTGTGGGCACTTTTATTTTTTTCTGTATATCTAACTCGGGCTGCCTGCCCTTATTTCTTTCTGCCTGCCCTTATTTCTTTATGTTTATATTTCATGAAGCCCTAAACCTCTGACCCTGTGGTCCTGTGGAGGGGCTCAGCCCACCCACCCTCAGCCACCATCACTTTGCTAAGCCCTTGCTGCCTTCCAGCGGTTCCTTTTTCCAGCTGGTTTCCTTCCTGGGCTTGATCCGTCCCAACGCTGAAGTCATGTTGGTGAGCTTTATTGGAAGTTGTTCCTTGTTGTTAATTTACAGCCTGGTGAAGGCAAAAGGAAGAGGTTGGGATTTTTCCCCTCTCAGTGGTCAATTTGAGATAATACAAATGTGAAGAAATACATTACCTTGAAATTATGTTATATAGAGAGGAGGAATGGCGCTCACATATTTTGCTTCTTTAAAATTCAAGTACAATACTAATTAAACCATGACTAAACAAAAGAAGACTGGTCTACCCTATAGAGTATTTGAAAAGAAAAAAAACCTTCCCTTTACAGGGCCCAGCAAATGTTCAAGGTTCAAACAAAGTACGAGGTGCTAACGAACGGAGTCTTGACAAACCTTGTTTTCCTGCAGAGGGGCTCAGTACATAATGATTTCATTCAGCAGCTACTGTTCA
The DNA here is from genome assembly GCA_013401135.1 of Cettia cetti. Taxonomy (NCBI): domain Eukaryota; kingdom Metazoa; phylum Chordata; class Aves; order Passeriformes; family Sylviidae; genus Cettia; species Cettia cetti. The sequence goes on from VZUI01070451.1 coordinate 161,764, forward strand.
AGCATGGAAAGTGTTGGTAAAGAAATCCCACAGAGATCAGACAACCATTTTCCTAACTTAAGCTTCCCCCTCCGCTCCTCCCCCGTTTGCCTTTCGGGCCTCTGCCAGTCATAACATAAATATTCATCAGCTGATATTTGCAGTAGCTGTGAAGTTATGAATGAGGCCAAACGCCTTTCCCTCCTGCCCCATCTGCAAAATGGCAGCTTCTGGTCTTAGCTCATGGTCAAACGACACTTTCCGAAATCCCCAAAGTGCACTTGCAGGCTTTTCAAATTCAGTCGGGCTTTTAATGCGCAAAGCAGAAACACTGTCTACCTAATATTTACCCTGGGATTACTGAAAAAAAAAAAAAAAAAATATATATATATATATATATATATATATTACTTTGCTATGCTTTAAACTTTGCGATGTCTTGACGTAATAGACAGAAGTGTTGGCAGCTCAAAATGTTGGTTGGTTTATTTCAGGGGACATGACTGCTGCAGGTTTCCTTTCTGAATTGAATACCAGACACTTGAACCATTTGTCGTGCAGAGAAGAGAAACGGCTTTTATTCTTAATGCTGGTTTCTTAACCACCTGGGTGCTGTCAGAAGGAGCTATATGTACTGGAAAACACTTTTAATAAGACTCCTTTAAGCCTGTCTTAAACCCCGAATCCTGAAAAATGGAATCCCCACTGCCTGTCATATGTGTTTTCTCTCTCCAGATTAGTGAGGGGCTGCTGCTTTAGAAATGTTCCATTCTCACAAAGCCTGGAATTATGCTCTCAAACCTACAGTGGGTCAGCAAGACAGAGAGACATGTAGCTACACCAACAAAGTCAAAAGCAGAGATGTCAGAGAAACAAGGTGACAGTGCAGAGCTTTAATGAGTCTAATTCAGCAAGGTATCAACACTGGATTATAGAGGATTAAAAATCCTAAATGCCCAGAGTCATTGGGAAGTCCTGGTGAAGAAGCTCAGCATGATTCAGGATCAGGAAACTGGAACACCTTTTTGTAGCTTGGGTTGCACAAATCCATCATTCAAACTATCCTGTCTTGCCTGATTCTCACAGATTCAGCCATAAATGAAAAAAAATTACCACCAAAAAATCACCTTCTTCAAGAAAGGTGATACACTTAGGAAGCTTTAAAAATGTTGCAATCATCCCATTTGATTTTGACCATGAAAAACCAGAACATTTCAATCAACAAGTCTCCAATATCTTCTGGCCAAAAAAGAGCATATCTTCTAAAAAAAATTGTATTTAATTTAAAGAGTGCAAAGGACAGTTTACCACATCCCTTGAGGACATTCCAACACTCATAATCCTTGTTGCGAAAAAAAAAAAAAGTCCCCATGCTTTGTTTTTAATACCTTCAACTTTCAGTCACAGCACTCTGTATGTTCTTTTTTGAGATGAAAGAGCCTCAAAATCATCTCACTTGCACCTCCAAACCTAGACCAAGTACTCTTTTCATCTTTTTACTGATCAGCTATGTACACTTCTTGGAATATTTGCACTGGCAAAGGCTGCAGAGGTGTTGGGTCCTGCATAGCAAAAAGGTTTCACCTCTGGGAAATCAGACACAGGTTCACCATCAGGACATAAGTGAACTCCCAAAAGTCGTGATCAGGGCAGGAAAAATTGTAAGGCAGATGTTGAATACACACCTTAGCATGGCTCCTCTGCTCCCACATACAAGTAACTGCTTGCAGTGTGCACATTACGCATAAGATCAGCAGGCAGCCCCTTAGCCAGACACGTGCAAAGTTTTGTTTTACAGACCTAAATCACGTGCTGGAATGGACTTTGGTTCGCTTGATTTGGAAAATTTAAATTCACAAATAGAAAACATTTTACTAGGAATTTCTGCTTTTGACAACAAACATCCCCTAAAGTTACACTCTGGTTTTTTGCACCACACCCAAAAATCCAACCTTCTTACTAGGTTGATGATCCTGTTTTTATCAGCTGTTTTCATACTGTTTTGCTGCTTAAAACCATCTCACTGGGGCAATGGAAGTGTCTATGTGACAGCCCATGTGAAGAGTAATTAATTGACACACTTCACTGAACACTCAAATACTGGGATGTGCTGTTCTGGCATTTACCATGATGACGTGGCACAGCAGGATGGAATAACTATGGCCAGCACTACAAACAAAAACAAGGAGGGGACAAAACTAATCACAGTGACACCTCCTCACACCCAGTGAGGCAGTGGCAATAGTCTAGCTAATTACAAATAGAAAAGGAAGGAGAAGCTTCAAGGAATTTCTCCATAGCCATTTTCTCATGAGAGTGAAAAGGTGAGACTGATAAAGGCTAGCTCAGGATGCTCTCTCCTGCATGCTTGTATATTAATATTCGTAGTAATAGACATATTGCTTTTCCTGTGTTAACAACCAAAAAACTTCTCAGAGGGAACAAAAATCCTCCAAAGTAAATTATCCAGTGCACAAATTCAGAATGGAATGATTATGCTGCAACCACAGCTCTAGAAATCATGACAGCAGCCACAGTGTTGGCTGAGACACACTTTATGTTGCAGCCAACATCTTTGCTCATCACGTAGTACTGAAGATTTCCAAACACATCAGTAAACAGCGACACAAATTAATAAATGGGCTCAGGGGCTGGCTGTGCTCTACAGTTCCTTGTTCTTTGGATGCACTCTACATCCTCTGTAATAACTTGACAATATGGTCCTATCCATACCAGAGCAATAATGGAAAAAGGATTGAGAATCAAAAGGAATCTTTTTTTTTAAAATCTTTTTATCTTTATGGTAAAACGGTCTTTCTGCAATAGATCAAAAGTACGGTTTTATGCTTGCAGAGAGGACATGTACACCCAAACCAACACACTTGAAACCGATAAAAAGCAGAGCATGCAGATGGTTGTACTGTCTGGGTTGACACTCATTAGCATGCCAGCGAATTACTTTGGTTGGGTGTGGTTTTGTAGCCTGTTATGCAGCAGTTACAAACCTACACATAACTACTTGCAAGTGATTGTACTTAGACTAACAGGAGAAGGACTGTCAATGATGCCAGAAGGTCTTCCCAGTGTCTCTGGCACCACTGAATAACCAGAACATAAGTTGGAGCTATCAGAGATGTCTCTCAGCCTGCTGTACAGCTGTGGCAGTCATCCAGGTTAGCAGGGAGTGCACAAAAAGCAAAGGTTGGGAGATCAAATCTGTTTAAAGTATAGTTTATGGATAAATAACACAGAGAGTGAAGTACAGAGATCATAAGCTGTTTGGGTTATTTATACATGAAAGTGTCATGTCATGCACTGGGACTGTTCATCTTTCCATTCAAAAAAGATGGATTGACTCTGAACAACACAGTCTAGTGGAAGATGCTCCTGCCCATGGCAGGAGGATGGGAACTAGATGGGCTTTAAGGTTCCTTTGAACCCAAGCTATTCTATGATTCAGCACCAACTCTGTTACAGGGCAAGTTTGTTTGGGAAATACCAGCAGCATTTAGAAGGTTACTGCAAAAGCCTTGCCAAATTAAGAATAATCACCACAGCAGGCTTGCCACAGAACTCGCTGCTTTCCTCCCACTGTGGCCTCAAAATTCCTGATAAAAGCAACCATCAAGCATCTCAAGTGACAGCTGCAAGTCCCACCAATTCAAATACTATGAACTTGATGGGATACCCACAAAACTTCCAATGAAACCTATGAAAATTTTGGTGTCTCTTGGGAAGGTAGGGAGAACTGAGCCTGTAGATTCACTTAAAGGTCTTTGTCAGTCTCCTCTTTAAATTCCTTACCATGGCTGTAGGTGGTATATAGGAACCAGGGACTGGGTTCCTCTGCCACAAGACTCAGTGCTTTCTCTGCTGACATAAAGTGCTGCTGAAGCACCACAGGCTACCAAAATCCCACCTATGCAGGTCCCTTGTCCCATGTGGCAAACCTTCAACTTTAATCCTGGGTAGGGGGCTCTTGAAAAATGAAAATGAGCTCTTACCTTCTCACCAAAAGCCCCCCCAGCAACACCCACATCTGTCTACACCACATGTCCAAGTATTCCCAAAGGACAAAGACTCTGCCAAGAAGTCCCACCCATCTTTCTCATCCCAGGTTCCCTGTGTGAGCCAGCCCAAGGGTATCACAGGAAAGGTTGGTGTGGGCACGGCAGTGAACACACAGGATGCAGTGAGCTGCAATGCCACAGCCAAGAGATGGATGTTGCCACCCCCCAGTCCTGCAGCCAGGGATTAGGAGCTATGGAACAAACACACCAGCAGGCAGTAAGGAAATGAGGTGGGTTAGTGCCAACTCTCACTCTTTAATTGCAGGTATATTCTGTTGGTCACAGTCTCAGGAAAGCACGAGTTCCCATTTCCTAATATACATTTTTCTGTAACTCTGTCAAAGAGCTTGCCAGTGGAGTTTCTTGTAAGAAGAGCACTTGAGTTTTTCCAGGTTCTTGGGTAGAGACATAAGCTTGTCAAAAGGAATTTATACCAAATTTAGCAATTTTTGCTGCTCTTAACTGCCTAAGGGGAAGGCTGCAGACATGTAACTCCTACATCAGTGACAATTTGTATTAAAATTAAAGCAGAGACCCTCACCTACACTCTTCAGCCTCTCTCTTTGATAGAATATGTGTACAGACCCAGAGGAAGGAAGCTTAGATATGGGAGATGATCCTACTGTTTGAATTTCCATCTCTGAGCAGCGTTCAGGTCCCCCCTTTTAGGAAGATTGTTAATCTTCCACCCATGCTAGATTTTTGGGTCCAATAACAAAACATGCTGAACTAATTTGCTGACCATAGAATAGAGCTGTGTACGATACCCATCCTGAATTTGTGTAATGGCTGAGTTTATGCCGTGTCACCTTATTGTAGGATCTTCACACCTTCCTTTGAAGTCTTGGTAACTGTTCTCAAAGATGAGACTCATCTCACATGAAATAGACCTAGTGGTGAATACCTGCTTTGCAGGAACCTTTTAATGACAACTAAGTGTTTAAAACCCACTACCTTCAGTTCTCCTAAAACTACCTCTGCTCTGTTCATGGTTGTTGAGTATTTGTGGTGTGTGTTGTCAACCTCAGAGTTACCTGCCTTAGGGAGAACAGCGAATTAAAAGGTAGTGGAAGGGAAAGTTAAGGGACTTAGCTGGGGGAATCAGTTTGTTTCTGCTCCCTTTTTAGAGAGAGACTTTCTCTTCCTCTGCCTCTCAATTTATCCTTCTGATTCTGTTGAGCAGAGACTGCTGCCTGCAGAAAAGCATCTCTGCTGTGCACAGCACTGCCTTGACCTTGACTAGAACTTACAGCTGCTGCTGTCATAAAGAATAACCAATATTAATCACTGTCAGTCTAGTTATATGAATGTCTTCCCTTTGGCTGAATAATCCATCTGTATGCACTTCCCAGCCTTCCACACCATAGAGGTGCCAATTGATTACTGTGGATAATTACCTGAGCATCCTGCAGGATTGTGACAGAGGAGATGTATTAATTGTCTTAGGGCAGTCCTATCAGGGTGCTCTCAGAGACAATTCATCCTGCCCACCTAATATGATGACTTAGGAGCTGGAAATGCCTAAGGAGGAATCAGATCTTTGAAGTTCCCCTGGGACAGCCTCTGGATGCCCCTTTCCAGAGCTCCAGGCCCTAGGGAAACACAGGGCTACCCTCAAGGGTGTTCTTATGTTGGCACATAACCAGTGTACCTGTGCAAAGGAAGAAGATGAGCTACAACACAAAGGAATTTTGCATCTGGAGGACATGTTCTCAACGCAGCATAACATCTTTGTTATGAATGTAACATATGTGGTACTCTTCCTCTGTTTGGCAGGAGATAAGAAAAACAGAAGCAATGCAAAAATGAAAACAAAATGGAGCATATAAGCATCGTGAAACAATTACAGCGCTGCGTCTCATTAGCATCTAAATCTGGGATTGCCAGTCTTGTTTTAAAAACAGTTTTGTTCAACACCCTGTGACAGAATTTAAAAGCTGACATATCTTGCTGTATTGTGGGCCACAGCCACAGCTGGTGTAAATCAGTATAAACTAATGAAGTCAATGGAGCTTCTCTGATTTACACTAGCTGAGGTTATGGCTCAATAAGGTTAGGCTTGCTTTCTAGGAGTGTTCAAGGAAGCCAACTTCTGTGTGTCCTGTGATGAAGTGGTTATTTATAATGGCCTTCAGTGTGGTTTGGAGCCAAATTTCCACATCAAAAGTAGCTTTATAAGAGATATCCTTACAGTGAGGTTCAGTGCAAAATCATGACTTCAGAAGCCAGCTTTCCTCATGCACTCAAGTATTTGATTTCAGCCTGAAAACTATTTGAGAAGCCAAGAAAAGCAGAGCCATTCCTGCCTACTTCCCCAGCTCTGCTTCATCTTTGAGTTGCCGGCGTATCCAGCAGGCCCTGACCTACACTGCCCATTTATCAAGGCAAGTTACTCTAAGTGTCTGTTTATTTATGTTCAGAAATTCCCAGTAAGACAGACAAGTTTCATGCTCAACCTGAAAAACTGGGGATGGGGGTGGAGTTCTTACCAGTTCCAGAGCTATTTGTTTGACTTGGCCACTAGTGAAAATAAAACACAATAACGTGTCCCGGAGTCACAGAGAGAGGTGAAGGTCACAAGAAAACAGATCATGTCTTTCACAGCTCCTCAGCTTCAGTGCGCTGAATTATGACTCCTATTATTTACTTACTGGATTCTCCACCCTGTGTACACGCTCCAAGCATTCGAAAAGCAGCAGGTCTCTGCTTCAAAGGACTGACAGGCAAGTGAGAGAGAGAGGAAAATCTGTCCTGAAGCTACAGTAACCTCCTCCTCCACGTTTGATCTGAAAGGTCAGATGTTCTCACAACCCTCAGCTGACTCCTGCCATCTGCTGAGCCACGCCTGCAGTCCTGCATCTCTGCTCTCCTCTGCTGAATGAAACTGCCAGACTCTCATGGCAAAGATCTTCCCAGCACAGCCAAACCTGATCAGGGTGGGCTTTTCCAAAAGGATATTGGTTTTTTCTTTAGGAGAGCCCTGCTCCCTGTATGTCCAGCCTCGATGTGATCTATCAGTTGTCCAGAAAATATCACAAGCTCTTTCACTGGCCTTGCCACTTTGAAACAGATTGATTTCTTTAGAACTTAGTGCTAAAAATGTGTGTCTTGATCTCAGCTGCTGAGATCCAAAAGCAGGGCAGAAGCCTCTCCAAACCTCCTGAGTGGTTTCCATGTATCCTGTGGAAAATTCTGGCCTCTTCTACACACTCTTCAGTGGGTTTAATCCTCCAGGAGCCCACTGGGGCTGAGGAGACAATTTGTGGTAGTGCTTCCAAAAAGGGAAACTTCTGAACTGCCAGCAGCAGAGAAATCCACACACAGACTGAACACAAAACACCAGAATGTAAGAGCCTGCCTCGCAGCTGAACCTCCTGGGAAGTACCAGTTTCTCCTACAAAGCATAGGATCATCCTTCTCTTTCATACCCTCAGGTTTTGCTTTTGGTCTCTTCTCTCTTCACAAAACATGAGATAAATATTTTCTCATTAAGAGCTGCAATCTTCTTTTCCAGGCAATGTTCCTGGTCCATCTGGGGAGGTGATTTAGAGAACCCCATTCAGTTACTGATCACTCACCAGCCTCCCAAACCACTTGGGATTTTTTTTCAGTACCCAGCACACCAGCTGAGTGCTGTTTTTCTGATGACAGAAGTATCACTCACTGTTCTCCCCTTATTAGTTTTTTTCTATGTTGATAGTTTTTCTTTGTATTTGTAACTTAATATGGAGTCAAAGTAAAGCCAGAAAATAATTTTGTTATTAAACCCATCACGTTTGCTATTTGACATTTGGGTAGGCAATTACACTAAAGCATCATAAATGCAAAACACTTCTGCTCCCTTCTATTTCTGTGCCTGGATCTAAGAACTATGACTACTTGTTCCTAAAAGTTTGTTGGGTTCACTTGTTACTTAAGAGAAATAATTTTCTACTTAACATACTTCATAAAGACCTGGGGTTTTTTGTTACATTACTTATTTCTCCTCAGAAACACTCTCACAAACCATAATAAGATCTACTATCACCTGTGTGCTCTGCTTTTTTCTCAGCTTCTCCAGATGAAGCAAGCGTGGAAACAGATTTTTTTTCCTTAGCATGGACATTGTTCAGCTTTTAAAATGGTTGAGGGCACTCAGTCTTTCTGCTTTTTAACCCAAACCAAACAGAATTCCTACTTTTTTTTTTTCCTTAATAATTTCAAAAAGTAGTTTGGTTGTCTCAAAATCAAAAGAAATTCTTTTCACTGTGGAATATTTTAAAAAGAGAATTCTACCAGGCAAATTAATTTACTTTCTGTTAACAGCCTTTAAGTATTTGGCTCTAATTTTGGTTTTTAATGCTTGTCTAGTCTTACTAGGGTTGAACTGGAAGGCAGTCAGGCGATTCTCAGATAACAGAGAAAAACAACGTAAACCCCTTATCCCAGAGGAACTAGAAACAGTGAATTACGCACAAGTAACAAAACAGGTTTCCTCACCATCAGAACTTCTACTGAACCACAGAGTTTCAGAGCTTTCCTCAAATCTGGTTGGGGCAAAGACAGGAAACTGCATCTTCTGAGCTTTAGAAATAGATCTTAAACATGTAAACATAAGATATTATGCCCCTGTCTTTTAAGTAACATTTATATTATCTCAAATAAACAGTCTTGCCGAAGTTAGTCTGTAATTGACATCTGACACAGTCCACATTGCAACAGATATGATAAGTGCAGTAAACAGCAGAAATTATGCTTCTCTGTGCTCTGAGAAACATTCATATTTCCTTGCACAGATAAACTTTATTTTGTTGCTACGCAACTCTCACACAACACACCACATTCTGCAGTAAATAAGAGTACAAATTTTACAACTGGAGGGCAAGCATGTGGCCTTTTGGGTTTTCTCCCCATTTTGAGTTCCAGCCCCAGCTTTAGTTCACATTATAATATTCCATCATTTCATTACAAAGCTGCCTCTAAAGCTCAGTAAGGGATATTTCAAACTGAGCAAAGCGGGAGACTCAGCATGCACGAGGCTGATGGGAAACAAATGGTGGAGCTGGTGATGTCAGTGAAACCAAGAAATTAAGGGGTTTTTCTCTTTTTTAGCCTTCTTTAAAAATGAACATTAAACTTTCACAGCAAGATATTCAAAACTTGTGTGGGCTTCTCCCTGCTCCCTGTAAAAGTGCTGTAATTGCAAGGGAGGTGAGACAGGTGAAGGGCTGCCCTTGGTTTTACCCAAGATTAGAACAGTGTAGTCTTACCTCCTTTGTTCTTTACAGTTGCAAAACTTCTCCTGAATTCAGTGGATATTTGGATTGTTTAGAGAACAGAGGAGAGATCCTGTGTGTCTCTGCATGCTCATCATAAGCAGAGTGAAGAACACTAAGATTTATCTGACTTAAGGGTGTGCATGGAAACTCAATAGAGCCACTAGGCTCTTCCCAAGTCATGGGTTAATGCCTCAATTATTCAAGTTTCCCTTTTGCACATGGCTGCAAATTTTACAAACTCTCCCAGGTTGCGCCAGCCTTCCCTTGCCACTGTTAGCAAATCAATGCAGGTGAAAAATGTGACTTGGGAGCTCCAGGTGGATGCAGCTGGCACAGTTTGGGCTACAGGGGTTTGCATTAGCCAAGGATCTGACATGCATCCAATGCACATACGTAACAGCTGTCTGATTGCAGAGGGGCTTGTGCCACTTAAACAGCTGAATTTCCCCAATTTTTCTCAGTTTTGCTTTGATCTTTGGTTCCTTAAAATGAAGAGTCCTCTGGGCTCCTACAGCCTACGTGCCACAAGCCCAGATGCTTATAAAGTCACTAGGGAAAGGACACTCTGTTCATAAGAAAGCAAGATTTAATCTCTACAATCTACAGTCTGGCTTCTCTAAACAGTGAGCAAGAAGCATCTTTTGCATTTTAAATTTCAGCATTTCTGTTTGCTATCAAAACATTTCTGTTTATAGTTTCACTTTAACAGCTAAATTACTCACAGGCATGGAAATTAATTGTCAGCATTTGTTGCAAAACACATTGAAGTTTCTATGCTGGTCTTGTATAAAGGCCCATCTCTAATCACACCTCCCAGTGTAGCAGCTTTCCTTAAGGGCCTGAGAGATTTGGAAACACCTGTAAAATTTGCTTTGAGTTCTTTCTTCAGCAAGTGATCTCCAAGAGAGCAGAGCTTTCCCTCAGTCAGGGTTGCAGGAGGAGGCCCACAGAGGGAATGCAGTTGGATTTTGTCTGGAAGCACAACAGGCAACACACAAGGCAAGAATCTTCAGACCTAAATCTTGGAAAACAATACTTGATGTCTTCGGATCAGTGTCTTGCCAATTTCTTCTACTCTCCGGCATCCTGGAGGAGAAGTTGCAGATCAGTTCAAGCCCCTGATTTTCCAACCCACTCTGAGCTTTTTCTTTTCCTGCCTCATAAAAATCTGCATTCTGTCAGATGAAATCCACCCCTTAGTGACCAAAGATTTGCCACTACTTTTCTATGGATTTATTGCTCTCCTTATGAAAAAAAAAACCCCAAAATAATGTTTTCACCTAATCTACTCAGTTCCCCATGTATAAGGTAGGGATAACAAGTCTTTTCCCCATTTCTCCATGGACTAACCTGTTTAAATTGCAAACATTCCCCTCATGGAATTGCCATAGCATCCTGCCTGGGGCAAATGAAAGCTCTGAGAAAATGTGATTATGGAGAGGAAACTCTGATGTCCCACCTGTCAGTGCCATTGCCAGGCGAAACTCTTCCTTCAGCATCTGGAGAACTTCTTTTGCTCCTTCTTCACCCTGGGAGATTAGGAGACAATGTGAACTATTATGCTTATATGTATGTAGGTATAGACATGTACGTGTGCCAAGAAAAGTTTTATGCACAAACATACATCCTCAGGGTTGGTCATAGCAATTTCAGCAAATAGCAAATCAGATGATCTGGGTGCACAGAGACACATCACACACACGCTCCTCTGTGCACACAGACACACAAATGTGCATTTAATAAGGCTTCACAGTGAGTCTAAGGATCTAAAGCCATGCATTTGAGCTTTTCCTCACTTACTTGATAAGCCAGTCCCCAGAGGACAGGTCTCCCAATGAAAACAGCTTTGGCACCAAGAGCCAATGCCTTGAGAACGTCCGTGCCTTTTCTTACGCCACCGTCCAGGAACACCTCCACCTTCCCCTCCACAGCCTCCACGATTTCAGGCAAAACATCGATCTAAAAGAGAGAAACCAGGAACACAGCTTGGCTGCTCCTGAAAGGCTTTTTATTTTTTGAACCAATTCTTACACATAGGATGCAAGCTTTACAGCAGCTTAATGAGCAGTTGCGTGCCTAAATCTATACTCAACACAGCTTTGTCTTGAGAACCAGCAGTGATTTTGCAGGGTAGAAAGTACATGCAAAGGGCAAACACATTTGGAGAGTCACATAAACAGAATGAGAAGCAGCAGGGTCTCACAAAATGGCCATCAGACTCCATGACACATCTCTGACACAAGCCAGTATCTGATTCTTATGCAGAAACAGCAGCACTAAGGAAGCCTTTTGGTAGTGTTACCTCCCAAACTTCCAGTCTTCACTAGTTTGGAGATGAAATTGAATCAACTCACTTTTTAAATAATCATCTTTTCTTCCCTGTTTAAATTTCCCATTCATTTATCTTGAGAGCCAGCTCAGAAGCCCAGAGGCAGGCACTGTACCTATAGACAAGGAGTGAGAGAAACACATGCCTGGAGGAACTTAGAGTAGGCTGAAAATTTTTAATCAATGCATTTTCCCTTTTGAAAATGCATCTAATTACAGAAATGACTGTAGAGAAGAACTTCTTAATATAAGAAAAAATTAGCTTTCCTCTAAGTTTTGAGCAAGGTGGGAAATAATTTCTTCTAAAGCACGTGTGTTGCTTTCACTGAGCTCTGCTCATCCCCTTTATCAGCTTATCCCCTACACCAGTGTTACAAGCAAGGGGGAAAAGTATTTTTACTGTTCTCAAGTTACAAGTAAGTAACCAGGGAATTAAGTAATTCCTCTTGCCATGCAAGAGGGCCCATAGAAAGGATGAGCCCCCTGAATTCAAGCCTGGAGCATTAATTACAGGGCAACTTTTCCTATAAGGCCACCTAAATAGTTCCTATTCATGAAAATCAGGAAAGGAACACCACCAGAAGCCAAGTATTAAGGAGACTGGAAACAGCATGTGGAAGTAAGACAAAAGACACACAAATTCATGTCTTTCAAATACGGATGTAATTAATTTCCTTTCTAATGGATAAAAATTACTAGAAGATGGGGGGGCGCGGGGGAACTTGAAAGTGCAGTTTGTTTTTAGATTTGGATTAAAATTTTCTCGACATTTGGCACTTGCTGTGATTTCCCCCTCCCTTTGGTTTTGCTCTCTTGCCAGACATATTTTGGATCTATTTCCATATCCAGAGACCACTTTCTACATCCTGACAAACTGTACCAACATTAAAGTGCTCTAATAACTAAAGCATGATGCAAACCATAATTAAAACATAGATTTCCTCAATGTGTAACAAGACACTAGAAATATTGACCAGCTTGGGTTCAGCTCATGATCTGAAACCCCACGAAACTGAAGCAAATTATTATGTTTCTAAATCAGAACTATTTAACATGATCTGATACAGATACATTATAAAAGCAGCATTCTGAAGTGTTGTTCTTTGTATCATAAATCCAAGGAACACATCAGCTTTAGCAGTTCTCCTCTGCCCTGTGGTGTGGCAAAGGAGTAACCCCTAACAAGCAGTTTGCAAATTTCTCTTCTGCAGCTGTCAAAAATTACTTTGTATCTCTTGAGCTCTCATGGGTTCCTCAAAATGATGTTTTTAACAACCATGTACATCCTTGCTGTTGGATTACCTCACACACAGGCTTGCCCAAGAGTTTTAAATACCCTCAATGAAAATTGGGGAATACATTACCAGGAGGGGACAAGAGGACCTGTTCCCCTCTCCCTTCAGGGAACCATCATGGAAAACAGGAGGTTTTTCATCAAGAACATATTGGAAATACTCAGAGAGGCACAACTGGGCTTTGATTCTCCTCCCTTTCATTCTCTTTTTATTTGTGCAGCTTTCCCACACCAAATGAAGCAAGATGAGTGATGACTGGAATTTTGGGGTTTTTCCTTCATCCTGAGCACATACTTTTTCATTTTCCTTCTTTATTTTTTGCCGACTGAGAAATTCTCAAATCCCTTTTACCTTTGGAAAAGTCATGGGGTAGCACGACAAGGAAAAGGAAAAAGGAAAAACTGTAATTTAACCACTTTCTCCCTTTTCCAAAGGTGAAAATACTTGAAAGGAGAAAAATGGAGTTTCATTCTGCCTTTAGCTGTTCCTTAACTGTAATTTTTCAGAAGCCTCCAAAGAATATTAAAAGAGGAAAAACCCTAATATAACCTTCAGTGTGCCGCAAATGGCAACAAGGAGTTTTCAAAAAAGAAAGAGAAAGAAGAAATGAAAGAGGAGAGTGGAAAAAAATTTCTGAAAGATTTTCTGATTTGATCTACCAAGGAAAGGCTGTGTCTAACTCAGAGTATGATGTGACATACATAGAGAAGTGGAGAGAGGTTATTACTTATGGCTTAAGGCATGGAACACTTATTCCAGGTTTTTCCTCCAGCTTGCTCATGTTCAGAGAAAGCAAACAAGAAGCCAAAAAGCAGAAAATTAGAGATTACTGGAGCATGTTGACATCAGTACTCACAGTAGCAGGGACCCCATCAAGCTGTCGTGCTCCGTGATTTGACACAAGGATCCCATTTACCCCAATCTTTACAGCTTCTTTGGCATCATCAGCTAGGAAAAAACCCAAACAGGATGTGTCCTTCCATAAGTTGGAGCTTGTAGACACCACAATCAGGGAATCACTAAGAAAACCATTGTCAGCTCATGCAAAGCCACCTTAGGGCTTAAGCCTTCCGGAGCCTCCCCTCAACACAGAAAAAGGTTTCATCTTTAAGAAATAAGACCAGAAAAGTAATTTGAAGAGTTGGAGCAAAACATTTTATCCCTTTGGATCAGCAGCCACTAGCAGCCACTAGCCTTTATTTTCTCAGTTATGTTCCAGAACTCATCAGTAAGAAATTCTTTTGCTGAATTATTTTGTCCACTGCAAAATTATTGGCACGATCATATTAATGGTGGTGTTGGTGACAACACCAGGCACTTATTTAAGCAGCTGCTTCCACAACCACCTTCAGTGGTGGGCTCCTAACGGTGCAGGAGGAAGTGACAGCTCTTCCCTTGCCTTCCCCCAGGAGCAGCAGAGCTACTCACCCCTGAGGATCCCTTTCAGCACGATGGGCAGCGAGGTCAGCCCCCGCAGCCACTTGATGTCCTCCCAGTTGACGGTGGCATCGATGGCCTCAGCAACATACACAGCCAGCCCGCTGTTTTCTCCAAAGTCCTTCCCCGAGGAAAATGCCAGGTCACTGCTGGAGAAGTTTTTTAATCTAAAGTGACAGAAGACACAGAAAAATAGTCTGAGGAAGATTTGCTGTAGGCATGATCGGTCCCAAATGCCAGCATTCAATGTACCTGAGTTAAAGCTTTGCTGCACTGCGAGCAGGAGCAAAAGCAACTGGTCCCAGCATGCCAGATCCCAGTCCTCAGTGAGCCAGAGCCTTTGGCTGACAGGGTATTTGATAATCAACATAAGCACTGCATCTTTAATGTCCCTTGCAACCAAAGCCTTTCTATCTTTCTGTGATGGTTTTGTGATAACATTGGGACAAGTTTCTCTGGCCCAAGATAACAGTCCTACTTTAGCAAAAGAAATATGTTTGGGTTTTTCAAATCCAGGGAATTCAGCTACGAGAGGAATAGGGGATCAGGGAGGCGGAGGGGAGGAGGAGGAAATGAAGTTTTCTTAAGCTCCATGAAATAGATGGATGTGCATGAAGCCCTGCAAAGAATTCAGAATTTTCATCTGTCCAATAAGGCCAACAGCCAGCCTGTTTACCTTGTATCCCTTTTGTACATTTCCTTGTAAAATGTAGGTAGGAAAGGAAGCTCATGTGAAAGCCTTAGCTGTTATTTGGGTTTTTCAGCAACAAAATGTCACAGATTCTAGCACATCCATATCCCAGTTGCCCTGCTCTTCTGAAACTCTGTCCTGCTCCACACTGTGCTATTTAATACTCATATTTCACATTTTGGGAAGTGCATGAGTGTTTTTGCATGGAACCTGGCTGGTTTCACTGCTGATTTCATGCCTGCAACAAGCAGCATTTCACATGGCTTTTCTGTTCAGCTCCAGGCCCAGAAGCAAACGAGAAAGGAGCGAGCTCTCAGCAAGATCCAGCTTTTCAGCTGTTGGTTTGTGGAGGGTGGGGTGCCCAGAGAAAAACAGAACCATGGATAAGATTATATAAATAACTGTTGTTTTTCTTGGCCTGGAAAATGCAGATCAACACTTGGATGAATGTTGCCTTACATACATCTCAGAGCACAATGGCACCTTGTTGTTGCTTTGAAACTTTGTTGAAAACCCAAAGCCAAGAAAAAGTTATCACATAAATGAGCAGAGCCCCGCACCAGGAGAGTTTCACCGCGGCCTCTGCAACAAAGTGCTGCCCAAGCAGCACTTGGGAATCTGCAGTGATTAATTGGCACCTTTAAGGATTACTCCAATTTCATGTGATTTCACAGGGTTCACTTGAAACCTTGTTGTATTTGGGCAGGTGGGGTCAAAGTGCTTCAGAAATGCTCTCCCACTTTCCTCAAATGTCCTTGGGTTATTGGATTCAAATTCAAGAACTCCTCAGCCCCAGGCCTTAAAAATTCTATTGCCCCTAACAAATAAGCTCTTTAAATAATTGTTTAATTTTATCTTTTAGAGTAAAAGGTCAGTGTATATTGATAATGTGTCAAACACAGATCTCTAGCATGATTACAACACAGGACATACAGATACCAGTGTGGTACATTTTCATGTAAGTTGTGTTAGGGCTTTTTTGCTTTCTGGTGATTTCCTCCCTAAAACTGTGCTTTAACAAAAATCAGGGCAGAGTTCAGGTTGCTCTGTCAACTTTCATCTCTTAGCTGCAAGTACAAGTGCAACACCCCAAGCTCTGAAGGGGTTTTTGCTAATGAGGAAGAGAATCAGATTCACTGCAGAGCCCCATGGCTTAGCTTCCTTTTGAATAGTATGGAAATTAAAAAAAACCTCTAGACGTGATTCTTGCTAAGTACGTTACATACAACGTGTGTATAGTATAACACAACAATCTTTGGAGACATGGAAAGAACAATTCAATTTCATTGATAATATTCTAGCTTTCACCCAGAACTCACCTCAGAGTTTATCTGCTTCAAAATACATTAAGCAGTCTTTTTTTCTTTTTTTTTTTTTTTCTGTCTCTTCAATTTTGTGCTCATTTTCATTCTCTAAATAATTCTAACATGCACCATGGTAGACTGTGGTTGTTATTACCAAGACCTACATGCAAGAACCTCACAAGACTTTTAGCTTCAAGTCCTAGATATCCCATCAAGTAAATATTCTTCCAGCCAGTCCTTGGCTGCTAGAAGTGCGCCAGCACTTCAGCACATGTCTATCAGGGAGTCTCTACAACCTATTAATTCATATTTACAAAAGGCCAGGCAAATCAGCAGCCTTAAACACCATTGTGAGGTTAAAAATCTGGTTTACCTCTGTTAAAGCTGAATTCCTCATTGGCCCTGCAGTGGGAAGGGACTAGAACTAGTGCTGAAGTCAATCATGATGCCAGAAATTCTGAGACACAGAAAATGTCCCAAAACACACTTTGGGGTAAAAAATGTCATCATGGAGAATTTAGACTGATACCCACAGGTTTCTGTATTTGAGTAAGAGAGGGGTTGAAGTTGCTCAAAAAGGGGCCCTGCAGTAGCCAGTCAGTAGCAATACAGCCCTAGGCCCAGAGCAGTGTCACAGGACAACACAGAAGGAACCATAACATCTTCTGGAAGGGAGTTTTGGCCAGCAAAGTGCAGGCCCATTTCAGAACCCAGCCAGTTCTGCTGCTGGATCCCAGCCCAACATCAGAGCAGGTCCCTCCGGGCTGTGCCCAGCTGAGGTTTGAAGATAGCCAAGAATACATTGCCACGTGCATAAAGAAACGCCCCACGTCTCTTACTTCAGCAGCCTCTCATTGCCCGGCACAGAGTCTTTGACAGTGAGCAAACAGCCAGGAAAGCTTAGTTTGGACCCAAAGCAGATCCCAGCCCAAGCACAGCACGGGGTACACGCCCAGCTCCACACAGTTTGTGCCCAGCACATTCTCCCCGGCAGCCCGTGGTGCCCACGGCGCTGGCAGGGTCCCCCAGGCGGCAGCAGAGGTACCTGAGGTGCGGCGGGAGCTGGAACTTGTTGCGCACGTCGGCGACGCGCCGGCCGAGGTAGGGGGTGTCCACGGTGACGAAGATCCCTCTGTAGCCGGCTCTCTCCGCGCGCCTCACCAGCGACGCCGTCACCCCGCGGTCCTTGTACACGTACAGCTGCAGCCAGCGAAGGCCGGCCGGAGCCGCCTCAGCCACCTCCTCGATGGAAGAGGTGGCCCAGGAGCTCAGCATCATCCCTGTCCCCACGGCCTGGCAGGCTGGAGGAGCACAAAGTGAGGTTCTCTAAGCAGGACCATTAAAATAATGCATTTAAGGCTTCCAGCTTTTCAAGTGTTGCCGCATTTTGCCTCCTAAAAATCACCCTCTGCACTGCCAACCCAGGCTGCACCGGGTAACCTCATACAGATATGTCTTTATGAATCTATCACTTGTGCTTTTTTGGAGTAATCCATCACTTATTGTAAAATAAAGGAAAACACGCTGTAAGACTCAAAAATATTATAGAAAGCCTTGTTTTCCTTGGTCTACCACAGTATGCATATTTTTAATGTAAACGGACCTCTGTTTCAAGACGTCATCCCCAGCCCATGGAGGAATTAAAAAGTGGTCTTTATGACAACGTTTTATTAAATAAGGATTACAAGCCTCTTGGAGTGGAAACTTACGAGCAGCTTACTCAAACAAATTGGTTACACCCTCCCAGGGCCACCAGCTAGTTTT
This sequence comes from Cettia cetti, assembly GCA_013401135.1. NCBI lineage: Eukaryota > Metazoa > Chordata > Aves > Passeriformes > Sylviidae > Cettia > Cettia cetti. Next base: position 179,890 of record VZUI01070451.1, read on the forward strand.
CCCTCACTGGAAATACGGCAGCAATCACCCAAACCTCTCTAGCTCGTAACCATTCCATTCCTCTCCTTAAATTACTGGACGTAGTTCCCTCTAGATCGGGAACACGCGGGAGGGATGAGAATCCCGGAATTGCAAAACCCTCTCATCAGATAAGGGAGAAATGTAAATGCTCAATCTGCCTTTAGGTGTTTATTCATTTATTTCAATTTTTTCCTTTTATTCCCAAGTCTATCCCTACAGCCCTATGGTTGCAAAAGCAAAAATTTAGTTAGAAACTAGACAATAAAATATTTTTGGTGAAGAGAAGATACAAATCATGGTATATCACCATATCCTTTCAACTTAGCTGCATATGTAGGAACAGAGAAAATAGTGCTTTTCTCTTATTTAAGATTAGGTTTAAGCAGTTTGGTTCAATGAGAGTTCAGCCATTCCAAATGGGGTTATGGCATTTTCATGCAAGCATGCTCACAAAATTCCCCTCGTCTCTCCTGTAAAGTTCGCAGCTCTCTGGTGAAGCACCAGCTCAACACACTAGTTTAGATCTCTCAGGCAAATCCAAAGTTCACAGACAAAGTTTTTCAAAGTTTTAGAAATTCCCAGTTCCGGTTTTGGTCGATCTGTGCTTCATCTTGATCATTTTAAAGCTTATTTTTACATTTTTCTAGACTTCTAAAACCATGAGATACAGAGGCCTGAAGTGCTGCCAGGTTTGGTTGGGGGTTTTTTCTACCTCAGATTAGGCTTCTCTAAAAATACACTCCCACTTCTCACACATTTAGTTGCAGTTGAAGAAAACAGAAGCAACTCATTTCCTCTAACAACCATATTTTACACTTCACTTTCGGGGTGCTGCAAATTATTTATTATTTCAGTCGTACTAGAGCCATATTCCCCCAGGATGCTCTTGCTGCAATATATGACATTTGCCAGAGGTTAAGCACGAGATATTTTTGTAAACCAGCCTTTCCTCATGCCATTTCATGATTGCTTTTAGTTGTTTGTTTTTTATGGGTTTTTTTCCAGGTCATCTTTTAATCCTGAGCATTGCCTAAAGGACACAAGCACCCTTGTACACCCTGCAGGCTCCTGCTGGGCTCCGTGACAGTGCAGAGAGCACAGCAGCAGCCACACACTGGCAGCTGGTGAAGTCCATGGAATCACAGAATGGTAAAGAATCTCTTCCTCATCTCTAACCCAAACCTGCCCTCAGGCAGCTTGAAGCCATCCACTCTTGGGGAACTCAACTGAAGCATTTTATGTAGCAACAAATGGGACAGGACGCACTTGGGAGCTCTAGTGGGGAACAGAGCAGTGACCTTTTTTAGCCTTTCTTTCACCCTGAAGCCTCAGAGCATCCTCCCCCAATCTGATGGAGCATCACTTCCTTACGTGGTTTGGGAAGGGTAGGGAATTTGTCCCTGTGGGCAGCTCAGAGGAAGAACACACCAGGGAGGGCACTGGAGAGGAGCCCAGTTCAAGCTTGCAGATTTTGTCGGGGTTACCTTGTATGGGAATGGGAACTCGCTTTTTTCCTCTAGCTGGGCAAATTCCCATCATTTCCCTTTTAGGGGCATCTCCCAAGCCCAGCAGTCAAACTGCCCCACTGCAGGCATTTATCCCAGAATCCACCACTGAATCCACTGTCCCCAAGCTAAGGGCCAGAGGACATTCCTTGGGATCAACACGATGTCCTTTTGGCACAGCGGTGTTTCTCAGGAGCAGCGGCCGTGTTCTTGGAGCTGCATCTCCCAAGAAACAGAGTTGTTTAAAGAACTTCACATTACTCTCTTGACAAACCACACTTGGCTGAGAGATCCCTGTCAGCCTCTCCTCCCTCAGCCCTTACAAAACCCTGCATGCGAGCAGTGCCTGCCATCCTCTCGTTGACACAACGCGTTTTGTCAGCCGTGCAGGAAGGCTGGAGGGGAAGGGACACGTGGCCAGGGCGGATCTGGGATCTGCCTGGCATGCCAGGCTGCCTGGGCACACTTGCAGCACAAAGTCCCATGGCCATGGGGGGAATCCAGGCCAGCTCAGGCCAGGCCACATTGTCCTGTGTGAATATTGTCCTCTCCATGACTCTGGATTGATATTAATGTTCATATCTCAAAATTAGGTTCATATCTCACATAGGTAACAGGTGGGTACAAAGTCCTGCTGTTTGCACTGTGGCTGAGTACAAAATGTAATAAATGGCCAAATTCCTCCTTCCCAGTCACAGCCATGTCTGATGGGTACGAGAAACCCAAATGTCAGCGCTCAGCAGCACCATAGAGATAAAAAGCACAGTAGCAGCCTGTTAAGAGCCAAAGGAACAGAGGTGTTGCTCCCCCTCTAGTGGGAATGACAGAGCTGCCTGAAACTCAGCTAAAACAGGCAGAAAAATCAGCTTTCCTGTCAATATTCCTGTTCTCCATTTGGCAAAGCAAACGGGGCAGTCATGTTGCAGGTGATGGTGAAACCCTTCCTGCCTCAGCAGCGGCCTGGAGAGTGCTTTGAGTGCAGCTGCAGAGGCAAACACAAAAACTTCAGCCCTTGAGCAACTGTCAGTGACAGTTCTCAAAAGACCTGGCCAAGAAAACGGTTGGGTTCTCAGCCTGATTTTCAGCCATTCTTGGAGAAGCCAGGCATTGCAATGCTGCTGTGGGGCGAAAACATAGGAATTTAAATTACCCAGCAAGTGCAATATGAAATAAGCAGGAATATAAACACAAATCTCAATAAAACAGCGCTACAAATCTGTTTATAATCCATTAAGGTTGCAAAAAACTGCAATTTATTGCTGAGCAGCTGGATGGTGCACAGGATTTTGAGTCAGTGTACTCGAGGTGGGGCCTGTTGACACAGGGACCACTTTGGTTTGCAAGCACAGCATGAAGTCAGGGTGGCAGATGAATGTCTTGGCATGGAGGAACAGTGAATCTGCTGATGGACAAGCAAAGAAAAAAGATCCCATAGAATCAGAAGATTTCTATTGAAAAGTGTTTAGAGAACAAGCTTTTGCTCTTTAGTGGCTAAGATTATTCATCAAATTTGGCAAATATTTTTAGTCAAAGAGGTTGAAATTGGAGTAGGACAGATGAGAAAAAAACACCGAAGTCAAAATGTCATGTGTTGATCTTTTCAAAATGGAAATGTTTTCTCCTGAGCTGACACTTTTGTTTCAAAACAGAACTATAGCTAAAAGCATTAGCTAGTAGGAAAATGAAATAAAAAATTATGTTTTGGATCAAATGAAGTATTTCAGTTAATCCAAAACAATTTTCCTCCCAATTTTTCGGTTTCTACTGAACAGAAAATCCATTCTTTGGAAAAGTGCCACATACAGTGATGAGCTACAACTAAAATGCCAGGGAATATACTTGAAGGAAGAACCTAGAAAAACTGGGACAACTGCCAAGGTGCATGAAATTGTTTCAAGGACGAGAAAGCTTTCTCTATAAGGAAGGACTCCTGCTACATTCAGAGGTGTCACAGAAAACTGAGGAGCAACCTTACAGCCTGCATAGAGTTTTTTAAAAAATTGTTATTTTAAAGTTTAGCTAACAGGAGTACAAGTAAATCCAACACCTGGATTTGAGGCTGTGCAAGGTTTGACCATGACTGCAATTTATTCTGCTCAGAGTGGGGTCACTTAACCTTTGGAATAACATTGTTGGCTGGCCTGTCACCAGCAACTTTTAAAATGACAACTGGATGATTTTCCTAGAAAAGATTCTTTACTTATGCAAAAGAACTGCCCATGAAGGGATGTTTCAGGTGAGCTGACAGACCCTGCCCTGGTCTGGGAAAGTGCACACTCCTCTCCACCAGCTTTGTTGCTGGGGGAGAGCATCCCTCAGGAAGCAGCAGTCCCCCAAACCTTGACAAGCTGCAGAGCAAGAATTTGTGAAGGCAGGAAGTTCTAAGGGACACCACGACATGCCCTTGTCCCTAGAGGGGACACTTATCCTACACCACATGGGCAAACCTGCTGGGAGAGCAGAGCAATTCCAAGCAAGGAAATTCCTCAAGCATTATTCTCAAAACACCAGGAGTTCAGGGAAGGAGCTGTCACTGCTCTCTTCACCACCCTGCTCTGCAGGGCAGCATGGTGTGCACCAGTCTTATCTCTTGGGGTTCAAGGCCAACCAGGCAGACTCGTGGCACACAGGGAGGCTGCTTTGGTCTTCCCCCAACACAAGCCAGGGCCCTGGCAGGGAAGGGGCAGGACTCAGGCCACGCTGTGCTTCCCAAGGATCATGGCCATGGCAGAGGCACCACCTCATACAGCACTTCCTGCAGACCTAAGCCAGAAAAAGCCAGGCTTATGGAGCGAGCACGCCAGGCTTTGCAGAAGCCACAGCACTGTGGATCAGACTTCCTTGGCTTTGGCAAACCAGTGCAGCTGAAGCAGAAGCTGAATTAAAGCAACCAAGAGTTTGCTCATTTAAACTCTGTGCTACCTCTGGAATAGAAGTTGGATGTGGCAAAGCTCCTGATGCCCAGTGTCCAAGTTTAATAGAATCTTTAAGCCAAATGTGTACTTTACAGCTAATTCCTGTCATCTTATAAGGTCAAAGCAAAAGCTTGGTACCGAGTGTCTGCTCCACCTCTAACAGCACAAAACCAAAGCCTTTTATTTTATCCCCCAAATGCCAATGCAATACAGAAGGTGTGATTTTAATACTGCCCTCCTTTGAAAGCAATGAAAAATTCATCAGCTCAAATGGATGAGTTTACTGGACCACACATTCCAACTGGTGCCAGTACACCAAGCTGTCCCAGCTTGAAAACCCAGGAACATTAAATGCAATAATCATGTGTTAAAGTTTGAAAACAGGGTACTCAGCCTTATTGTACCACTCGACTTTGCATACCATCGTGGATTTTTTGTGGGAATTTTTGCTAAGGAACATATTGAATTTTGCGTTTCAAATCTCGTTCTCACCATAGCATGAATGTGTTTGCACTTAATGATTCAGGGTTTCATCCGCGCACAACCTGGCCCAGAACTAATCCGCAGGAGCTGCCAGAGGCTGGGACAGCACCAAGGCGTCAGCCGGCCCTTCCCAAAGCGATCCGAGGTGCTGGAGCGCCATCGCGCGGAGCGCGCCGGCCCCTACAAAGGGGGAAAACTGCCTCGGCTTCCTCACGAAGCTCTTGGGAACAGGAAAAAACGCGGCCCCAAACGGCGCGTAAAATTGGAGAGGTGTGTTTTTCAAGGATAACGCTGGAGCTGTGCTGTAACCCACCCCCGCGCACATCACACGATGAGAACTGGGAGCAGCTCCCACAGCAGGGCTGAGAATTGGACTCTCTTCACACCAGTATCCGCTGCACGGGGCATGGAAACGCTGTCAGATGAGAAACCCAACCACGCACAGGATTATTATTTTTTTTTTAATATATCGCCTATTTAGGTTGTGTACGCTTTTCCTTTCAGCACTGGAGCACTGAAATGCAGAGCCCACATCTCTTCTTCAGATTCGTTGACATTCTGCAGCTGGAGTTAAAGGAGTAGGCGACAATTCCCCATCTGAATTCTGGTTAATATCCTTTTAAGCTGCATCCTCTGTGTTGGCAACATCTTTGTGCAGCTTCTAGCCCAGAGGGGCCCTTATCTCACTGCCTCCCTGGGATGCTCTCAAGGAGCTCTCTACAAAGCAAGGGGTTTTTTCCTAGGCAAACAAAGGGCTCAGAATTTCTAGAGTCACTTTTCTAATAGGAAGAGCTTATAGTGTGACAACACTTATACAAAATGTATAAGTGTATAGGTAGATAGATAGGTAGATGATAGATAGATATTTTCAATTTTATATGTGACAAATTATTCCCCTCTTGCATCCTTCATTTCCCCCCCACCCCCGGTTCATGGAGAGAGAAACCACACTCAGACGAGTGAAACGGTAAAAAACAAACGCGGGAATCAGCCCGGTTCCCCCGAGCAGCAACTCAGGCCCGCGCAGGAGCACGGAGCCCGGCTGGGCTGCCCAGGCAGCAGCACAGCGCTGCCCTGTCCTGCTCCACCCCGGGGCAGGGCTCACCTCGGGCGGTCGCCGTCTCTCCGTGGGGGTGAGCCATGCGCTGCATCGCGGTGGCGGCCACGCACACGGGCACGGTGACCCTCTGCCCCAGAACAGAGGTGGACAGGTCCATCACCGACACGTCCCTGAGCACCCGGGGGTACAGCTTCCACCTGGCACACACACAAATAAACGGAATTTCAAACGGCTGCAGCACGGGGGGAGTTTTCAGTTCCAATGGGCAGGAGCAGGCTTTCCTGCTGTTACACGGTGGAAGCTGTGCTGGGGCTGGAACAGAATCCCACTGTGTCATCCAGAGCTGCAGCACAAGCCCTGCAGGGAGCAGGAAAGCAGGGACCAAAGAGCATCGAGGGTGAAAGAGGCAAAGACCCCTTGAACATTATTGGCCGGTATTGTTTGAAAGGGAAGACAGGAGCTGTAAACAATGAGGTTCATGGTGGGTCTCAGCCACCTGAAGGCCTCGGGGCAAAACTCTCGCTGGGTGCCAGAAGCTGTGTGCAAATGGGAGAAGTCATCAGTTAATGATGCAGTTATCCCTTCGATGGGCTAGGGAAGCAAAAGACACGGGATTTTTGGATAACACATGCCTGGAACTCCTTTTTCCAAACCAGGGCAAACTAAACCACACTTAACCTGAAAGTACAGTTTGCTGCAGCCAGGCTGGACACCATATATATGCACACACAGAAATTTACCTTTATTTCCCTCCCCACACAAAACAGCATCACAAGATCATGACCCTTTTATGGGGTCAACTAGACACTGTAACATCCAAAGTTTTATGAGGAGGGTTGCATTCCTGGGAAAACCTGTGCCATGGGACTTTTCCCCATCATCCAGGTGTTGTCACAGCACTGCCACCACTAGAAGCCACAAGAGGGGGTGCAACACCTGGGGCTGGCCAAAGCCTCCCTGCAAGCACCGACCTCTCTCTGAGGCCTCTGTCCCTCCGAAAGGCTCCTGAACCCTAATTACAGAGAAGAATTAAAAATGTTTGGTCTAATACTGCTGAACTTGAGCAGCTGCTCAGCATCAGAATGCTCGAGACTGAAAATATTATAATTACCAGCATGGAGAGAGAACTAGAGAAACTAGAGCCACTGCTACCCTCCGACTAAGAGTAGGGGTGAGCTTGAGTATTAAAATGACAATTCAGGGGGAAAAGATAAAATCTCTGTTTTATAGAAAGATCAAGAGACATTTCCCCAAAAAGCCTGTGGCAGAGCCAGGATGAGACCCACCCTTCTGGAGGCTTGGGGCTGTGCCAGCTCTCCAGGCAGTTCTCCCCAGGGAGGAGAAGGACAGTTATGATGCTTGGAAGGAGATGTGTGGCTGTGGGAGTCAGCTGTGCTGCTTGCTGCCAAGACACACAAGGCAGGAACATCTCACACTTGTTTTCATGCCATTGTAACAGTTTGTTATTTTTCAGGGGAGGATGGGTTGAGGGTGGAACAAAAAACATGACTTCTTTCTCCCTCTTTTTTTCCTAATCCTCATTCTTAAGGCTTCCACTCTGCTCTGAGGTATCTTTTCCCAGCAAAGAAAGAAAACAAAAAATCCCTTTGTAACCTTGCTCATTTATACAGACAAACCCAAAAGCATAAAGGATGTGAAGCATCTCCCTCTTCCCCAGGCTCCTGGTTTTTCTGACCTCTCAAATTGTTACCTGCCACTGCCATCTCACAGCCGGCCTGTGAGGGTCAGTCCTGAGGTACAACATCCCTGTGGTGCTTTTAGCTGGGAAGAGCAACAGGAGGAGCCAAAAGCCTCCCAGCAATGCATGCAAGAAAAATGATGCAGTCCCAAGCAGAGATCCTTTATCAGGTCACTTCCTCTCCACCAACATGCAGTCAGTGCTCCTGATCCAGAACTGACTGGTCCCACAGAAACACCAAACAGGTTCACTACCTATCATCATCATCCTTCAATAAAACCTGATCTTGCTTTGGAAACTTGGCTGTCTCCAGCTCTGAGTTTGACAGATACTTGAAACCAGGCCTTGTCTGGACAGGAAAATGCCCTGAAGAGCAGCAAGGAGACCTCACGGGCAGCATTTCCCAGTCACCAGGGCATGCATTCATTCAACTGCTGCACAGCACCTGCTGCCTCCAAGTCTTTCACTGAAACATTTCCTGCATTTTTTGGATAAAAAGTTGGATTTTTTTTTTTTTAATTCATCATCTCCTCATCACCCACGTCTTTTTCCAGCCAAGTCCACACTCGTGTGCTGCAATCAGCAACTGAGAGTGAACGCATCCTTCTTCCCAGCTGGAAGCGGGAGATGCCGCAGTGGGGAAGGCAGCGAGCACTCCTGCTTTAGGCAACTTCAGCTCAAAGCTGTTTTGAGGGAGGGATTAAAAGGAATGAAGGGGGATTAATCTTTTGGATTTTTTTTCCTTTTTTCTCCATGCTCAAAAAAAATTCTGGTTGTAAATTACCTTGCGGTGGGGTAAGAGGGAAGCACTGCTGCTTTCAGCCAGGAAAAAAATTGAAATTTTCAAACTGCACCATATTTTCAAGCAGCTCCTCCTGTTCCTCTCCTGAGTTGTCCCAAATCCCCTCGTGCTGCAGGGCAAGAAGCACATTAGGGAAAAGACACACTGCTCAGGCCAAGTCTCCATCATAAACCCAACCCCGTTTGCTGCTCTTCTCTCCCCTACAGTTCACTTCCTTTCAGAAGGAGCAGGGGCTGGTGCTGAGCCAGGCTAAGCAATAGCTGCTTTTCCTTGGGGAAAATTATCTTCTGTCCCAGCATGTCTTGCCATCCACACTCTTTTCGAGGTGCACTGGGAATCCAAGGTGAAAGACATCACAACAACATAACTAAATTATTATTCCAAGCATTCCTTTCCTTTTTCCCCCCTAAACTTCCCCGACTTGTCTGACCCAGTCTCGCTCTCAGCCTTGCTTTTTTAACCAATGTTTAGATTACTTCTGTGGCCATTTTAATACCTTTAATTGCCATAAGGTAACACCACGTTTGCAGAAAGCCTGCACTGATGCTGGCACTGCTGAAGCAGCAGCTGCTGTTCCTTGCACATGACAGAACAAGGCAACTTCTCCCAAGGCCTCTGGGAATTCCATGGCAGGGTGGATTAGCAGGAGCCTGCTCCTACACACACTGACCTCCCCCTTCCTTGGCATGCCAAGAGGGGAGACTCCAGATGGATTTCCTGAATGCCATCGAGCTAAAGACGTCCTGACCTTGTCACAAAAATCTCTGTCCCTCACTTCTGTGACAACTCGGGAGGGGATTTCAGCTCCAGACGGGGCTGGGAGGGCACTCGGCATTCCAGGATGCAGAGCAAACCCAGGGTGAAGGCAGGCAGACACCACAGGGAATGACATATGCTCTGCCATCCCAAATCATCCTTTCTGGCCTTAATGCCTCACTTCTACCAGAGCCATTTGAGAACTGTGAATAAGAAGTACTTATCTGGCCTCAGCAGGAACACACTGATGTCAGCATCCAAGTGCTGGTTCTTCCCTCAGTCCCAGAAGAACTGAGAGCTGGGGGAGGGTTGCTGTACTTGGTGTTAAACTCATCTTAAACACTGTCCTTGTGGAGGCAGTTTGTACTCTGGTATCTGATTACACAAAGTACCTTAAGGTCAAAAGGCCAAGACACTCATTTTATAATCCAATGAGTATGAATCGTGGTGCTCCAAAGATTGCATGGAGCGTTCCAAAGATACTGCAGGATCCAACAACCATCCATTAGGGTTAGTTTTTAATAACAATAGTAATATTAGTCCTCAATAAGATCTATTTATTTCTCCAGAAATGAAACCATTTGTTTGCCAAAAAGAAGTAATAACTCACAGATGAACCCAGCACTGGTTTTCCAACCTCACACCTCACCTGAATAATCCTGCACCATAAAGCTACAGGCTAACAATTCCTGCTTCTGGTTCAGTTCTGTGCTTTCTCTTCCATTTAAACTTATAAATATTTAATAAACTGCAAACTTTTAAAGTCAGACAGAACCCTGCAACTAAGCTTGTGACAGGGGAAATCAATGGGAAACAAAGCTGAACGTACTCCTACCTTTCACAAAATTATCTGACTTGCTGATCTTTGTGCCTCAGGGGTGTAAAGTCCATCTGACTTTATATTTACACACAAGCTGCAGTCAGGGACAAGCAGAAACATCAGGACTGTGTGAGGGTCAGAGTGAGCAGCACTTCCCCATCTGTAACAGCTGGGCCACGCTTCTCCCAACAGCATCCAAGGGAAAAAGAAAGGCTTTCAAAGTCCCTTGTGTCAAATAGGTCTCATAAACCAAAATATTACAAAGTCTTTATAGCAGGTTCTACCTTTTAGAGATGTTTCCCAGGAAGCCATTGCAAACATGGTCTAAGGGCTGTTAATGGCAGCATCTCACATGCTGAGAAAATGGGATCTTATTCCAGATAAATATAAAGGGAGGGAGAGCAAACACCTCCCAGTCGCTTCATCCCCACACTGCTGAGCGGCAGGGACCCAGCACACCAAATGAGGGACTTTCAGCCACACCAAATGTCACTGATTTCTTGTAACATCTCAGGCCATTCAAGGCACTGCTAATGAACATCTTCAGTCCCAGGCTGCCTGCAAACACCACAGTTTTGAACACCTAAAACTGGAGGGCTTTATTGAAAATCTGATAGAAGATTCAGGAAAGATGAGGTAAGCCTGAACCCCACAAGCATCCAGCTCAATGTCAGGAGGTCTCTCATCAGAGGAATCCCTCCCTGTGGTGGGAAACAGCTTCAGAGCAGAGCTGCCCTTATCTTCCTGCCAACACCTGGCTCTGCTGATGCCAGCACAGCAAGGGATGTGCCCAGCTCTTTGTTAGCCTGTCTCTGGCAGCTTTAGATCCCACCTCATCATGATTAGCTTCAGCAGTTATAAGTAAAGCGTTCACTGCTCCCGCAGTTTATTGCCTACAAGTACTTCCTTGGAGTGTCCTTTCCTTAATGTCTCATTTTGGTTTTATGAGGGCAAGTAGCATCAGAGCATCTGGAGGCATTTAAAAAGGTGCCATAAAAATCAGGCAAGTGCTATTCCATCCCCTCCTGCTCCTATTCACTCCTCAGGGCAATCTTTTGGCTTGAGCAGGGAAATTTCTGTGATGGCAGCTTCTGCATGGAGCTAGGAGGACTGGAATATGCAGTGGAAGCAAGTTGTCTTTGACATTATAACACTTTTCTATGTGTGTCCTTCAAATTAAGGTTCTGGGCCCTTTGAGATCCTGCCAAATGAATTATCACAGAGTTTTCTACAACTTTCAGCTGGCATCAGATTTCCAGCAGAATGCCTATGGAAAAGCAATTGGAACAGTGAGTAGGACAGCAGAAAAGCAAAGAGGGAAGGGAGGAAGACTAAGGATAAAACAGGAAAATCATGGTTTGATTTATTAGACTCGGAGGAACTAAAGAAAAAGCCTTTGCAAAGCAAGTGCAGGGGGTTAAACATCTGCACCAACACAGCCCCTGAAGGAAGGAGATGTCAGCAGCTGTTTGAGCAGCTTGACTGGGCTCAGCTGGGCTGAGGGGAGCAGCCTCCAGCTGCCTCCTACACTCTGCCCTGCTCTGCTCAGGGATGTTTGGGAGTAGGGAACCAACTGATATAATGCCAATTGTGACACTTCCACTGAATCCCACAGCAAGTGCCCACTGACTTTGTGCTGACCTTGTCCTGAGGCTAAGGGTGACCTGAGCCCCAGATTTGACAACAGTTCAGGGGGTCAGTCTTAAGTCAAAACTGGTTTAGAACAGTTGCCAGCATTTACACTATCTCCTGAAGGGCTGATCTCCTGCTGGAAACCTCTGAGCATAGCTGGGCCACCCAGGACTGAGCCCTAGATTTCCTAGCTCACCCCAGAGCTGGGAAATGCAACTCCTTCCTGCAGGGCCCTACAACTCTCATCTGGTAAGGCCGTGGAACTAATTCAGCTTAGGAGAACTAAGGAAAAAGGCAAAACTGACTAAGGACCTAAAGAGTATAACCTCATCCCAAGAACCCCTTGCTGGCACTATAACCCCAAATGTAGAAATTACAGTTTCATTGGCTGATTAAATATTGGAGCTGAAGGACTCTGGAGAGAATTTCTGTTAACAAAAGAACCCCAAAGAAGGCAAAGCTAAAAAGGTTCTAATGGATTTTAGGGACTGCTTCTTGACAGAAAATGTTAGGTGGAGGAGTGAAAGGGGAGAGAGAGCTGTCCTGAAAAATCAGTTCCTTGAGAGTTTTTTTTCTAAAATAGAAAGAAGTTGCAGCAAAGTTGAGTTTCGTTCCCAGAGAAAAATCTAAAATTGCACCAAATCTACCAATACAGCAGAACTTACACCCCCTGCCTCCCACCCCAGCCTTCAATCATCCTCCTACCTGGAAAACGCTGCGACATTATCTGCCAGTGTTTCCTGGTCATCCGCCCCAGATCGGTAATAATCGTACACGGATTTGGGCAGGAAGGTTTTAGCGTACTCCTCAAAATCTGCAATGCACACTGGCTTGCCAGACATGTTTGCAGAGCTCTCTGGGTTAGTTCATTCCCACTTCCCACTCCTTTAAACTCTGGAGTTTTGCCTGTAAATCATTAATGTGAGACCTCATCAGGATTCAATTTACCTACATTCTCCCCCCAAAAAAATAAATACGCCAACTTCTTGTGTCATATTGGACTTCAGCACCATCTTTTAGTTCATATGGTCAAAGCCAACCTAGAACCTAACAGAATAAAATATAGTAAAAAGAGAGAACATTAGTAAGCAAGGAAAGAAATATGCAGATAAACCTCTAATATCAGGAATGTACATTCCCGTCTGTCATCTAAAATATTCAGGAGATTGAAAGCAGGAAGAGTTTGCTCACACCCAAAAAGCAAAATCTTGATTTAGATGATTTCTAAAAGCAGGTCCCAGCCTGCACATTTAGGGTAACATCTAACACAGGTGAGACAGCAGTTATTTCCATTAGAATCCTGGATACTGGGGCCAATTGCAGAGACCCAGCTGCCAGACATCCTTGGGAAAACAGCTCCTGATTTTCAGGTAATTCCATCTCCACAACCCAAAGGGCTCTCATTATTCTTAAAATGTTAAGGAATCAGATGCATGCACCGGCTGGAAATAAAATCATCTTATCAAAGAGACAACCCTCATCCAAAGTGTAACAGACTTGCTTAACATTTCTTGATTGATTGATCCTTGCTTTAGATTTTTAAAAAAATATGTGGAATTTGCAACAGGTTTTCAGTAGTTGTTTCACAGGGAAATTAAGAGTACATCACGTTTACATAATTCAGTTTTTCAGCTGCAGACTGCACATTAATATCAATTTAAACACAATTACACCATGAGGCATTTGTCACATACCAGTGTCAGAAACAATTCAAATGCAAACCGCTTTTAACCTTGGCTTTTCGCTGTGCTTGCGGCAAAAAACTGGGGACACGTCTGCTTGCATTTATTTAAAGTTTGCATCATCTGTGCTAAAAACAGGTATTTATCCTGGAGCATGTGACAGGAAGTGCTGCATGATAGCTGAGCATTTTAACATGTGCAGCTGAACTCAACCATAATGAACTCAAAAGGTTTTTATGTTGGAAAGTTGCAAAAAACTTCTGGAGGCAAAAACAGTGTTGTACCACTGTTCCCCTCTCCATATTCTAGAATGTCTGTATTCTTCCAAACTTTTCCCACCTCAATATTTCTTTTTCCACTTAGATGCTTCTCTGCCACATTCACAGGATATTGGTGATTTACTTAACGGCCATTATTGCCACTTGGGCTGAAAGTTCCTCCTCCCTCTCCCATTGTGAAGTTCCTCAGGTACCACCCTTTATGGATCCTCCCACTTGTGCCAGTCACACCCAATGCCCCTCTGGGACCACTGAAGTCCTGCTGCAATCCAGCCAACACACCTTGGGAAGCTCCACAGAGCTCAGGGGTCCAACTGGAACTGGAGCCTCCAGCAGGATCCATCAGCTGGCTAGCTGCTGAGCTGGGGTGAGTGAGGTGGGAGGTGCCAGTATCAGCACAAGGGATGCAAAACTAAGGAAAACGTGAAATTTATTGCCAGGTCTCCCCAGCACATCTGACACCAACACACACAGCTTCCCTCCAAGTAATTGGCTCCTCATTTTAATGAATCTCTCTGGATGAGATTTCCTCTGGCTGCTTAATGAGGCATCAGTTATCTGACCTTTAACCCTGGAGCCAATGAGCGGCATCCTGACTGAACAGCAGAGTTTGCCCGAACAACCACACAAACCTCACTGCCACAGCTGATGTCAAAAAACCCAGCAGTCAGGGTAGAGTGAACATCCCCTGCCACATCTCCTGCTTCTCCCTTGTTCCTTTGGCAGGAACTACAAACAGAGATTGGGGTCATACTGGGAGCTCAGCTGAAGCAGGCTCTGCAAAGGAAACTTCTCACTGTGGTTCCAAAAGGTCAATCACAAATTCCGGCTGAAGAACCCCACAGAGGGTTACTGAACAGAGACACAACTTGTGGCTTAGAAAGCATGACTTGCAAAAGCCAAAAAGACTTCAGAGGAAAACCACAACATGCTTGCTCTGATGTCTGTTACTTGCCAGAAAGGGAGACTTTGCACAGCATTCCAGTCTGGTCCTGTGTCCTTCTGCAGGATCAGAGAACATCAACAGTCTCCTGTCAGCACATGAAAATATCTGCAGGGGAAAGATGACCCAGCTGGGACTTTCTCCCTTCAGTTAACTGCAGTAAAGATTAACTGAAGTTAACTGCAGCATAGAATTCAAATATTTTAATGTTCAAGCCAGTGCCGATTTCTCAAGACTGTTGTGCAAAGCTGTTTTATCAAGTACCTTACGTAAGTAAAACAGTTATTTTGGCTTCCAAATTCCCCACAAACAACTCCTCCAAATAAAGTCATAAAATACCTGTCTTCTAGAGTGTTTTTTGGACAGCATCTCACATCAGTCAAAGCTGAAACAATTAATTTTGTCCCCTCCAAGCCAGCCAGAAGAACCAACAGAAAATATTTGTGGGGTTTTTCCTCCAGCAGCCATCTGGCAACTCCACAGTGGGAGTCAAAGCTGACGGGTGCTGCAGGACGAGGACAGTTCCTTGGCCATTTTGCAGTGAGCAGGTGGCTGGAACAGGCCCCTGGATGGCTATTTTGGGAAGTCACCTGGGAAGTCTGGAGACTGCTGAGATGGCAGAAGAGTGGAGCATTGAGCAGAGAACTGATTCTCCTGGGAGGCGCTGGATGGTTCCGAGTACAATGAAACCAGTCCAGGGCAGATTTACAAAGATCTCAGTGTTACTTTTGTCCCTGCAACCACAGCCACAAAGACCTAAAAAGTGCCCTTATCAAGGAGGATCTTTTCATTTCCTGATGTGTGACTGACACTTGGAATGGCCCCTGTCCTTTCTGCATCCTCTGCAAGCATGAGAGGCACTGGCCCAGCCTGTGCCAGGAAAATCAGTGGTGCACAGGTTCAGCTCCCACACTCCCCTGGAATCCAGATTAACAGACGTAAAAGTCTGAAGTATCAGCAGGCTTCAAGTAATTCTAATGAGCTATAAAAAACAACCTTTCCATATAAAATGGAAATTTAAATGAAAATATTAGGATAATTACATCCCCATTTTTTCCCTGTATGTTTAAATACTGAGCTTTCCTTTCTCTTCAGGAAAGATAAAGTGGAAGCAGAGATTTTAGGTGTTTTTCTAATGGAAGAATGAAGATGTTTGGTTAAAAATAAGTAATCACCACAGTGCTCACTGGAGTAAAACACAATGTACTCCCCAGTAGGGAAGGGAATGACAGCACACACTCACTACTGGGCAGCTGCATTCCCAGAGCTGGCACTTACTACTGGTCCAGTTCCAGAGATAAAATCCAGTTTTTCTAGCATTTTAGTTCAGCCACCAGAAAATATCTTCAATATTCCCTCTACATAACTAGAGCTTGGATTTGTCTGGTTGCTTGAACTTGATCAAAACATGCTCCGATTTTGCCTGTAGTATTCCACGTGCTGTTTTCATGGAGAAAATTTCATATTCTCACATCCCAAAAGAGAACAAGAAGCAGCTGATGAAACAGCAAACAAAATGCTCACAAGGCTTCATCTGATACCGTCCCAAATTCCACTTTGCATCCGAAATGAACCCAGTGGAAAAGAAGAAAATCAAAGTGAGTGGTGAAGGGCCCAGGCCCTGCAGCTGCTCCGTTCACAGCGAGAGGCAGCTCCGGTAACTCACCTGAGCAGAAAGAATCCAGGTGCAGATCCAGCAGCTGCTCACAGCATCCAAGGAAGCTGCAGGGATGGTTCCTGGCAGTCCCTTCTCCCTCTGGCACAGCTGCCTCTACAGCCTATTCCTGCAGCACTGCCTGGAATGTGAACCACAACCTGAGGATGGCTCATTTAGGTCTGTACATTTCTTGCTGGCCTCCAGTTCCCAGAGGGAGTCAGCACAGCTTTGGCAGAGCTCGGGGTTTCTCAGGGAGCGGAAAGAACTACCTCACGTGGAGGTGAAGCCTTTAAGGGTTTGGTTATGTTGTTCTGCCCAGCTCCATTCTGAGCCTTTGAGAGCCCTGGGAAACCCTCCAGGGAAACCCTCCAAAAGGAAGTAATCCATAGATGCCCAGGTTTCTTTTAAAGATTTTAAGGAATCTTCAGAAGTCAAAACCTATATGATTAATTGGAATAGCAGAATTATTAAAAAACAAAAAAAAAAAATCCCACCCCAAAAAACCTTTTGTTAACGACACAGATGAGCCAACTCTGCACTGAGGAAATGAAAATGACTCCAAGCAGATCATAAATACAAAATTTTATGTGGCATTTCAGTAAAAATAAGCCTAAGTATAAATTTGCAACACTTTCACGTAACAGACAACCCTGTGTAACATTTCCAGGAAGAAAACCCACATAACATGTGCCACCCCCACAGGGGCAGTCGATATAGTGCATTCCAAGACACACATACAAGTTTCACACAGATCCCAAGGACAGGAGGTTTGGAATGCTGGATGGATTTCCAGCCTCTTGAAGAAGGAACCTGTCAGATTTTTTCCCGACTTGCTGTTAAGCATTCCCATTCCAGTGGCATGCAGCCCAATTGATATTTAAATTGCTTCTCAACAATCTTAAATTAATTTTGACACACAGCTCTAGTTCACAAGCCTTAAGGCCCTGTCCTTCATCAAAACATTTTGAACAGTGCCAGCAGCAGCTTCTCCAAGGCTCTTTTGTCTTATACTGAGGTTGCAAGAACAAGTTCCATTTCTTCATGATTAATCCTAACAGAACAAAGATAACAGTACACCCAGGTTGCACAAAGGGTTGATCCTGACTTTTTGGAAACACACCAAGTTTAAAACTATTGTAACAGTCTAATTAGCACTACTCACATGATTCAATTAAAGTGTGTTTTAGTGGAAAAAAACCTGATCCTGGAAGGTATATTAGCATGACACTTCTACTGCAAAGCTAATAGTTTTTCTGTTAAACACAAATTTAGCCTTTACAGTGTTTGCTGCAGATACACATTAGTCAAAACTGAGTATCTCCAGTATCACACTACAGTAATTTTCCTACAAATGTAAAATTAAGTTGGAGAGATCAATGGTTGCACAGTATCACCTTTTCTAAGCAAAGCCTTATTCACAATTCAGTGATCTTTGTAACAAGGTACACCAATACACATCAAATATGGTCAAATCCAGTCAGCATTAACATTCCCTACTTTATTCATGAAAACACAGGAACAACATCCATCCTATGCTCAACAACCCTTAGAAGCCTGACCAAACTCATTTCCAGATTCAGAAGACAGACTAAGCTGCTGTCACCTGCTGCTTGTTTGTTTAATCCCCTCTCATCGGTCATCTTACAGTTCAGTCTATCATGATGGAAAACACTTCATATCTTTGGTTTAAATAATCGAAACCCAACTGTGACATGCAACAAGAGAGGAAATGTGAGCAGAGAATTCAGACACACCACACAAAGGGACTTCTGAGCTCTCCCACAGCATCTCACAAAAGGCCTTTTAGGACAAAGTGCCATTCAGGGGATTTGTTTGCCTGTGAAATCCAAGGAAACCCAACTCTTGTGAGAAGACATTTTTGTCTTCGAAGTGCACAGTTCTTCTCTCCACACTGTAGTGGCCACAAAGTTTTCTTGATTTTTGCAGATAAAAGTGTAGCTTTTAAAAGGCTGCTGTGTGCCTCACCAACTGCTGAGCTCTGCAGCTGCCAGCTTTACAACTGCTCAGTTACATGGGACAACACCCAAACATCACAAGCTGTTCTCAAGATAGTGCAATGTATAGATATTATCAAGTCCATGTTTTCACCTATGTGAAAGCACATTTATAGGTGTCCACTATATGGAACTCAAACTCCAGACTGGGAGTAGTCCTTAAGAAATTTCAATTTCAAGGATATGCAGTGTAATTTTAGTTTGCTTCTTTGAGCAGCTCTACCAGACAAATGCAAAGTTTCTACCATATAGTTTGAAAACATATGTGACAGGACATGGATGAGAAAGTTGAGCTTTCTTGGCAAATATGTTCCTTATGAGCATTAAAAAACAGCTTTCAACACAAATTGGCCTTATTAGTCTCAAAGGAAACTAGCATTTTGCACTTGCAACTTCTCTTCTAATGAGAGATGATCTTATCTCTGACTGCTCTTCGTTCTTGAAGAGATGAAATTCATGCATGTTACAAGGTTTGTGCAACATATATATATATTTTAAAATAATATCAAGATTAGGACGCATCTTATGTGCACGGTCATACCTCAAGAAAGCAGGAACCTACAGGATCTCACTGAGGGTACTCCTTACCAAAAAAGACTTCTATACTAACCCAAAGGAGTAATGCACTGATATGTTCCATGCCCCAAGTCTAACCACATCTAATGCTGTCTACCTGACAAGCCATTTTCACTTTACACAGTTCAACACATGCACGTTGATTTTGATAGAAGTAGCAAAACCCAAAGCTTCTCACCACTACCCACCTGTGCCCTCCTCTCTTTTCCCAATGTGATGATTGCAAAAGTAGAAAAGTGATCAAAGGTAAAACCCTAAGTGTCTCTTAACATCATTAAAGCAGCTTGAACTCTGCCAAAAGCATTCCAAGTTGGAAATGGCAGGACTGCACTGCACATGAGAAACTTCTATTGGCAAGAAAATACAACTTACTAACTCCAAACAGAATATTTCCCACTATCATCTCCTGAAGAGAACAAATTACCAAAAGAAAAAAAAAAATAGTCGTGCATTGGCAAAGTTTCCCTTCTACCAAAATAACTTCCTTTAAACCTTTTAAAAGTTCCAACACATTTTAAATATTTAGCTGCCACTCTCTTTCTGCCTGAGGTTTTTAATTACTCAAACTCCTTGGGTCAAACAACTCAAGCTGCACAGCCTCTGGATCAGCAAAAACTGACATACCTGGGGGTTAGCTGCAGGATCAACTTCCAAAACAAACATGAATGGAAGAGAAAGGTGCTTCGGTTGAAAGTGATAAAAACAAACCCATGGTACACAACATTTCTGATAGAAGACCAGTAAGGTGCCTCCTTTCACTAGTGAATTGTCTCTGTGCTTCTGTGGCATTTGGGAACAATCAACATTCAGATAGAAAGTCATAGTCCTGCCAAGCTATCGTGGAGTTAAAAGTCCTGATCTTGCCCAGGTCAGTCCTTAGAGGGACACACACACAATGATCATTTCAGAGCTGGTGAACTGAGGCTGGCACCCCCTATTTCTCTGAGAGGACATGGAACAGATAAGACACTGATTTTGATTGTCACGGCTAAGGTCACACAACACACAGCAAATGTGCTTATCAAAGAAAGTAAGTAAGTACTAAGCTTAAAAAAAGAGCAGCCTGCTGGCAGAGCAGAGCTTTGCGTAAACACCAACGACAAATCAAGTGTAAGCTCCAACTTCAGACCCTGAAGGGGTCTGACACTTCTTTGGTCCAAGAGTACAAGATACACCACTGGGAAAACTATAGTTCCTTCTCAGCCCCCTGACTTTTCCGCTGCCTCACTGTGCTTTCAGTCTCTGATTCAGCTAAAGGCTGCTCACTCAAGTCTTCCATTTCTTCTTCCCCTGATTCTTTTCCAAGTGCTAAATCCTCCGCCGACTCATCAGCACTTGAATCTGCTGCATCTTCTCCCTCTGAGAGATCTTTCCCATTTGCAGCCTCTTCCGCATCGTCCGCGGAAAGCTCTGCAGCCTCCTCCGGCTCTTCCAGCGCCGCGTTCTCCGCGTTCTCCTTGGAAATTGCTTCTTCTAAACAAAGCAGAGACTGCAGTTAGACTGAATCTCACAACAAAGCCTTTTAAAGCTGCATCACCAGGGACACACTCTGAAATACTGATGAACATTATCATTGATTAGATTATTCCAACTGGGATTGGAACCAGACGATCCCTAAAGCCCCTTCCAGCCTGAACCATTACGTGGTTCTGTGATTGAAAATTTTTCCTTATTTTTCAGTTATTTCATTGTCTTCAGCAGATTTCTCCTCCACTTCCATTTATTTTCCTTGCATATCAGGCACAGATAGACTTTCGTTTTATTCCACTGAGTTACAGACCAAAGACGAACCAATTTTACTTGGCTCTGGATTATTGGCTCACACCTCAGATCTGAAGTCCCTTCCTACTAAAAATTGACACTTTAAACCACAGCTTCTTGCCCTCTTAAAAGTTCTTACCAGGTGTTTCAGCTCTGTATTTTGACTTAGCTGGGCAGAGGCAGTCTGAAATCAAAACCAGGATCTGTGGAAAGGAAAAAGCAATAATAAAAACAGCATTTATTGGCAATTGCAGAAGTCCCTGCACTCATTCTTTTTAGATAGATATACAAAATAAAATTTTCAAAATTGTATTATCTTGCTTAGAGATAAGAGTCAAATGAAAACACGGAAAAAAGTGCTTTCTCAGTGTGTACTAACCAGCATTCCCTGCTTTCTACTACCCATTTCTGCCTCCCTCCTACTTTCCTAAATTTATTCAGTACTGACACTGCTTACAGCTGAAGAACAGCTCAGAACACAGTTGAGAATTTTTACTTTGTGAAAATTTATGAAAAAAAATCTTGGTCAGGATTTCCTGTGTTTTGGGATGTTATTCCATTCCTATCCCTGGCTCCCCAATACAGATGTGTTCCATCTTTTGTGCTCATTATTAAACCAGCCCAGGGCAGAACACGGATATTCAAAATGCAAGGAAGATATTTGTGCTTCACTGTCACACGCTAAGAATAGTGCAAAGAAAAAGACAGAGCTGACATCATGTCAAAGAAATATATTTCAATTATTGAAAAGCTTCTTAGAAAGCTGGGAGTTTAACTTCATATTTTTTCAGCTTTTTCAGTTTGGGATTTTTTTTTTTTAGTGAAGGAGTAAGGAGTTTCTTTTAAAACATGACATTCACTTGCTCCTAGTTATACTAACTTGTTTTTCTCTCATTTGGTGAAAACTTACCATCTAGAGAAATACAGCTGTTGAAACTGAATAATCAAAAACATTTGCTTGTACACAACAATTCTGTATGTACATCAAGTATAAGAACGTGATTTTGCCTTAGTTCAAATTTCAACTGCATTGAAACCACTTCCCAGTACTCCTGAGAAATACACTGACAAAATTTTTCTTTATTTCAAATATTTGGGCTGAAGGGCAGAGATCTATGTCCCAGAAACAACTTTTACACTTCCTACAAGGAATAGTGACTTAGCAGCAGGTTCAACCAGTTACCAGCAGAACTGTTTGAACTGTCCTTGCAGTTGCAGCATGCACTTGTGGAACAGGCAACTAGTCTGAAAGAACTTAAACACCCAAATCTTCAAAGCCTTAAAAAATTCCTTCATCCTTTGATTTTGAGTAACAGTGTGGCAGAACCTTTACATGGCTGACTCCCACAAAACCAGTTTCTCTGTGGTTAATAACTCTCCACAAAGCCTGTGCTCTTACAGTTGTAGTCTTGACCAACTCTGACCACACACATTCCACCCTTAAAGCAGAAAAGAATTAGATACAAGAAGGCCAATACAAGAATCACTCCTTTTAGTGGATTGACTGAACAAACCTAAATTGAAGCATTTCCTAAGAACTTGATAAGATTTCATAAGAAGATGACCTGATTTGCACTGAGGGCACGTCCAAATGTTAACCAGTGACAGGCCCAGGGCACTGACCACCTCTCTGGGGAGTCTGCTGCAGTGTTTTACCACCCTCTGCTTCCTAATGCCCAGTCTAAACCTCCCTGGCACAGCTTTAATCCACTCTCACACATTCTGGATGTCACAGGGAAGAGATACTAGTATTTAGCAATATATTATTAAAGCAAGGTATATTTAAGTATATCTTATGAGCAAAGTTGGTGTTATTTTTTTCACAAGATAATACAAGGCAAGAGTTCTAGGTAACTGAGAAAAAAAATAATGTTTTCTTACCAAACCCAGGAGTAGGCCAATCAGTAAAGTAGCTAAGATGAAAATGGCATAGGAAATCCAAACATGAACTCCAAGAGTGCCAGTGAGGTAGTTATGGATTTGCTAGAAAAATGGAACAAGATACTTAATAACTTCATACCTAAAACCACTTAGGATTTCTACTGCCAACACCATTACATAAATTGCTGTCTGATTAAGCCCTTTCATTTAACAATATTTATACTGAAGTCCTCCCCTTTTGACACCATTAAATTTTGGGGCGTTTTATTAATTTGCTCACATTAAAAGGCTTTTTAAGCAGAGGATGCACAATTCCTTCTCCCTAAGACACTCAGCATTACAGATGACTTGCACAACCTTTACTGCAGATGGAGGGATGAGGAGCCTCAGAGCTGGCAGGAAAGTGTCACAACATCCTTCATCCTTATGTGGCATCTGTTCATTAACTAAAATTAAGCCATTCAGCTCTTACTTAAGCTTTTCAGCTCTTAAAAGGAGCCACACACTCTAAGCATACACTAAATAAATTATTTCACTTCTAAATTTAAATATAATAACCCAAATACAGGATTAAGATTTCTTTCAAATTTTAGCCTGTTCCTCAAATCTACAATTTCAACTGGCTGAGTCAAGCAACACATCGAGTCAGACAAGCTGGTGGGAAGTCAATTATGACATTAAACCTCTTTTAAAACAAATCACAATCAACATTTACAAGAGTTTAGATTTGGAAATTCCAGAGTCTTCTTTTTAAATGTCAGAACATCTTTTGATATTTATTAAAGTATAAGCAAAGACAGCAGAGCAGGAGGGGTGAGGAAATATACACCTGAAATATACATCAAAGTGGAATTCAAATTAGAGGTTTCTTCTCAGGATGGCTAATCTTTTAGAAAGGATACTACAGAGAAACAACACCATTTCAGAGCAACCATGGAAGAGAAACATCAGAAGGTTATAAAAAGTAAATATTATCCAGTGAAAGAATAAGATACACAACTCAGAGCCTGCTTGATTCTGTCAGCTTGATGCTTAGTTGAAGTGATACAAACTCGTTCCAATTCTCAACTCTATTTCTTTTCTGAAGCATGTGACAAAAGTAACATTTTGCCACAATCAAATACAGTCTTTCAACCTCACTGACATTCCAAGGTTTTAAGAGAATGCTTCCTGACCAGAATCTAACAGGTCTGAAAATTCTCAGTATTTGGATGCCATGGAAAAGCTCGTCTAGTTCCCAAATGAAAGCATCTTGAAATATTTTGCAGTAAAATATACTTTAATATTTTAAAGCACACTTCAGTGTAGCTAAGCATTTCTCCTTTACTTCTGATAATTGCTCTATTACCAAAATTCATCATGTTCCTATACAAGTGGTGTTGCCAGTTTGAACCCCAGATGAACAAACTGTTACTAAAAAATCCCCTTGCCCTCCTTTCTCCTATTCAATAGGTGATGCAACTCTCATAAAAGGAAAGTCAAAATATTTAGGTATATGTTGCCTTGTACACATGTGATTATTCTAAGCATAAAAGGGGAGTATGGAGACACTATACAGTTACTTACCCTGATCCACCCTGAGAAGTGAAACAGCCCTGCCATGCCATGCATCCTGGAAAACAAGGAAATGGAAGGAGAGGTTCACAGCAGCCCTGCAGTTCCTGCCCCCGTTCCTAAATATCCTACAGCTCTTCTTGCTGCTCACATGAGAAATGAGGACCCTCTCTGGATCTTTGATGTGAATTTATACATAATGGCTTCAGCCAGAATGAACTGCATGTCACTCACATCTTTGGTTCATCCTTTGTGTCATACAAGCTTTCTACAATATTTCTAAGGAAATTGCTCTCTCTAAAAACAAATTCTTACATATTCTGTAAGCACTACACTGTTTGCTATTCCAAAGGGAGACAAAAGTCTCTCCTGTAAAGAAATAAACAAGAAATCCTTAAAGCTAAAGGCTGCCCAGTAGCCAGAAGTCATGAAATAATAATCTACATAAACACACACTTGATTCCAGGACTCAGCAGATATTGGAAATGCCACTTTACATAAAGCTCAGTGGCTGTATTTTTTTCTCTTAATCTCTTTTCAAAGATGACATAAACAAGGCCTAGCAGGCACAAACAAAAGCGAATGCAGAAAATAAGCTGCCTTTATAGGTGAGAAGCTGGGAATCAGGCTGTCAATACTGATAGCTTCTGCAAAGCCTGCAAGTCTAAGGAATAAAGGCCTTTTGTCTTTCAACTGTCAACACAGGACCCTTAATGAACAATGAGACACAAAACATTGTTCTTGTTAACAAAAACCAAGTGTTACATTATAGAAGATGGAGACTTCCATCCTGCTACAGGCTCCACAGCTTCCCATTTCCTCTCTAAGATGTAGCCTTGAAGATCTTCCAAGGTCCGGGAGCCGCGGTATCTGCGGAACACTCCATCGTTGGCACTGCAAAACAAACCCCCATCAGCACAGGGGTCCCCCAAACTCTGGGGGAAAAAACCCAACCAAAACCCCACACCCATCACAGATTCCACCTGCTCGGAGCTGAGTGTCTGGGAACTGTAATCCATGATGGAAAAATCTCAGTTTTTAAACAGCATGGGGTTTTGCCACTGATAAAGCTGCTATTTTTTTCCTAAACATTCACTGGCATTACAGCAAATACACAAAGCACATGAGGTTAACAACTAAACCATTTCTAAACACAACTCAGGATTAAAAGTGCACATATATGTGTATTTGTTTGTATATCTGCACGATTCATAATACTCTGACTTAATGAAGGGTTCAGTATTTTAAGGATGACATCACCTTATTGGAAAAGAGATACAGTAAATGTCTTCTCTGATCCATTTTTAATAGTATGGATAACAGGGAAACTTAGTAAAGTCAATTCAATTACAGAAAAGCCTCAGATAAGGATTTCATCCTGCAATCAAAGCTACAATACCTGAGCTGAAATCAAAAGTCACTACTCCTTAATTTTCCCCTACTTTTCAGTTACAGATTAAATCAAGTGACAAGTAGGAGTCAACAGCTGCAGTTTCCAGTATGACACACTTACTGGTAAATTGTAGGAAGTGTTGTGACAAAGAAACGACCACTCAAGCCTAGAAAAGGAAGAAAACAACACAAACAGTTCAGTAACACTGAAATTTCTCAGCATTCTGACTTATCTATAAATACCTACATATCTGTATTTTAGAGCAGGCTGCACAGCTTTCACCATTGTTTTGTAAATACAGGTTAACAGTTTGTCTTCAGATATGCTACAAACAGTAACAGATACTAAATATTGGTTATAAATTAAGGAAAAATTATCTTGAAGAACGTTTATTGAGAGGTAATTTTTCTCATCAATGGATTTGTCTCCTCAGTATTTGCACCCAGCTGAAGTTTTGGACCAGGCCAGCATTAGATACACTCAGAGTCCATTAAAAAGGGCTGAATTCCTATAACCAGCAACTGCATTTTTTATAAAATACCAGTGTAAAGAGTATGGTTATTTAACTTTGTCTCTAATATAATTCTGTGAAAATCTTTTGGGACATGAAGGCCTTATTCAGCCTTCAATAAAGCAAACAGCTCTAGGCAACAGGATTAGCCATGGAAAAGTATTGTAGCAAGAGGGTTTCTGCCTTTAGAGACAAAGATGAGCCATACTGAAATAAGCCAGGTATTTTTAAAAGTTTCAGTGGTAATGTCTTCCTTTATTTGAATTCCTCTATGGAACAGGCAAAAAAGTGTTATGGCTTTTTCTGTTGCTTGGTATTTTATATGAAGACATTTAAAGCAAATGATCTTTAAAGTCCCAGAAAGGAAAGCTTCTTTACGTCAACTTTTCAGCTCTCTGCCTTTATTGCTACGAGGGGCAGGGTGATGAAAAACTTTCTGAAACAGCTAAAAGCTGTGCCAGCACAGGGAGATACAAAGCAAACAAACCCACAAGTGTAACAGCAGAATGAATAAAGCAGACAGTGCAGGAAAACTGGGTGGAGAGTCACAAAGAATGTAATTAGCTTAAGAACAGAGAATGTCATGGGCACACTGAAAGGCTCTCTGAAGCTCTTACAAATACCACTCAGGCAAAGGAAATAAACCAGCTGAAACCTCTTACCTGCAGCCTATCCTAGAGTGAACACCTCAGAAGCAACTTTGTAATCTAAAAGTTATGAAATGCACTTCAGCATCCCCAACATTTGAGGTGGAGGTTTGCCGGTTACCTACGGCACCTCCCGAGTAAAACCAGATGCCAGTCAGCTACAAAATTTAGGAACCTATTAAATTGTTTTGGTGCCAGTTTGATACAATCTTGAATTGGCTACAGTTAAGCATCTGTCTCTCTGCAGATCAAAAACTGACAGCCACTATGAAATCACAGTTAATCAAAAAATAAAAAAAAACCCTTTTATTTGTGTATGCATACCCCTGAAAATGTACAGAGAATAGAGATGCCACCCAAAACTCCAGCTGCTTTCAGCCAACAACTACTCAAAGAAGACACAGAAGATCCAAAAAGTCTTCTTGTAATTCACAGGTAAACACTGTGATGGGGATCTTAAAAAAGGCACCACAAATATGCAGAACTTAAGGGTCCAGAAGCATCTCCACTATTTGCTTGCTCCACACTGAATGTTTCAATGGAGAAGACGAGGCAAGAGGAAGCACTTTAAGGCTGGAACATGAAGGGATGAAATCTGCTGTGAAGCTATTAAGACTCTGGTGGATTTATTCTTCAGGCATCTCCTGCAATTAAGCACCATGAATGGCTACTTTCTCCTGCCAGTTTGGGAAGGGCAATTTTATGTAACTCTGCACTCATCTCGCGGTTTTCCCCTAATTTAACACATTTTGACTACTTTCAATTTAATGAAGGGGTTACATAACTAAGACTAATTAAAGTACCATTGTGCAAGCAAGAAAGGAGACAGAGCACTTTAACACAACAACTGAAAGGCTGATGCAAAGCCCACAGTAAAAATACCTCAGTAACTTTGGAGAGCTCCATAGAAACTCATGTCTTCCAAATTACATCAGCACCAAAGATCAAATACGTAACAAATGTTGACTTTCCAGTTTGAGCATTCCTTAGTTTTAGAAGTGCCTGCAGCTTCTGGTGCTGCACTGGATGTTGTAGGTTTATTACATGAGCTGTGGTACAAATTCATCATTTGCTCAGTCCTTTGACTCCAAAGTAACCCCTGCATAAGGGTCAGGACTCAGCAACATTAGAAATTCAAGTATTAAGTTTACATCTATTTAAACAAGGTAATATTAAAACTCATGTTTATTACGCTATATAATGGTTATTATATGCAAAACCAAAGAAAAATCAGTAGAATTTAACCTTTTTTTTCTAATAATATTTAATCTTTCAGTCTTTTGATACTGCTGATAAAATTCTATATCCCCTCAAAGCCCAAAAAAGCATGAAGCATTCCCAGGAGACTCAGAGGTTTATACAATATTAATACTGCTTGTACAAAGATACATTCAAAACTTTGAGGGGAGGCACCAAAGGAATAAATTAGATTGCAGTCGTGCTTCTGTGGATAGTTAGGAAAGTGTTTTTATAAACACATTTGCTATTTGCATCACCAACAGGAAACAGCAATAACATCTGTAATAAAAAACACTGCCACAATTAAACCAGTCAATAAACCAGCAGCATGCTGGCAACAGTTAGCAACTTTAATTAAAGCAGGCTTGCTCTACCACACCCTGAAATTCTCCTAATGGGAAGCTAAAGAGCTGGAATCTTCTGCAGACAGGTTGGAGGAACAAGACAGGCAACAGCTTCCAGTGAAGAAGATTAAAATAGAGAATAAGCCTCCTTTAAGTCAGTATTAAGCCAGATCACCCTCCCAATTCTTTAATCCTTCAAATTGAGTTTATAAACTTCAGTTCAGAAATATGAACTGTATGGAGAAACAAACTTTGGATAACGTTATTTTGCCTTTGAAGCCTAAGTCAGTAGTAAATGGTACTTGTATTAAATAATTCCTGTGATTACAACACTGCTTTGTGCCATACCTGGTTCCTGAGTGACATCCACTTTCCCAACAGTGATGCCGAGCCGTTCACTCTCCTTTGCAAAGCTCTCCCAGGTCGCCTCAATCTGCTGGCAGGCTGGGCACCAAGGAGCGTAACTAAAGGGGCAAGGCAGGGTAAATATTTTAATACTCTTACACTTGAAGGCATTCAAATTGATTTATGGTACAGAGAAAAAACAAACAGATCAATCACAAAGGAAAAAAACTACAGTTTTTCTTAGTCAAGTCTACTGAATAAGACAAAGTTTTTTTATCAATCTCTATGTTCCTCCCCGTGTTATTAAAACAAAACAAATCACAGATTTGAGAAATTCATATCCCAACTCCTCACCACTTGTGATTTATTCTATTTACATAAGAAATTAAATACATTTCCATGGCAGCTACCTGAATAATTGAAGCCAGGCTGTCCTCTGAAGCAGTATCCTTCATCACAACATTTTGTATTGATTTCCCACACCTCAGAACTTCCCGAAATTGCATTTGCCTTTACCCATTACTCCATACATCACAACATGCCCTTTTTGATAGCATTTATTAGAGACTTATAAAGAGCACACATCAAATTCCTACTGCTCATACTTATTGTCTTGTTTTTACCCAGGATTCATTTCAGAAAAACAGGAGTGCACATTTCAAGAGCTGAATTTTTTACACTCTCAATCAGAATAATTAAACCAATTTTGCACCTACTGGTAATATCAATCTAGAAACAGAACAGCTAATATAAAGGATAATATCAGATAACACTGATGATAAAATCTCTTTTGCCATCTTTCTGTATTTTAGCCTAACTTGGTTGGTCATGTCTGCATGAAACCTGTGCAGCAGCTGTGCCATGCTGTCAGACACACCCAAGGGAACCAGGACAGGGAGGCACAGACTGAGCTGGGGCAATTGCCAGGCACAGACTCAGTCTTTTACTAACGAGGAGACCTTTATGGGGCTTAATCTGATTCACCTGGTGGCGATGGAGGTTTCTGGCAGCACCAGCAGTGAGTCTAGGGACACTCTCCTTGTCACAGTGCTCCACAAGTGCCACCACCCATTGCAAACCACACAAACACATTCCCTCCTGGGCAGAGTCCAAGGTCTTTAGCACAAAACCATCATTGGGAACCTTCACAAAGGTCTCTGCTACTTTGGTTTGTCAGCCACCACTGCTACCTCATCTAGGGACTGCCAATCCCTGTTCTCTGGCTGTCAGCAGGAATGCTTACTTCCTTACTGCCTGCAGACAGAGATATCCCCAGCCACCCCCAGATGTTCCATGTGAATAAAGCTTAATGTAAAACAGGTCATTTCTCACAGAAGAGACAAAATTAAATTTACTCCGAGTGCTTTGTGGTAGTTTTTAAACTCCTGCATTTAAAAAAGGCAATCTTGGCACTTTGCAGTTAAAAGGACACAAAATAAAAGTACTTGTTGTATTTAACTGTACTAGAAAATCAGGATTCTGTGAAAGCCCATGTCTTGTCTGTTTAAGTCAACATCATTCTGTGTGAAAGCATCTGAAAAAAGGACATAAATCTTATCCTGCCAAGAGACAGCACTTCAGTATCTTTCCAAAGGATGCTGGAAACAAGTCTCACGTGCAG
Source organism: Cettia cetti (assembly GCA_013401135.1). Classification (NCBI taxonomy): domain Eukaryota; kingdom Metazoa; phylum Chordata; class Aves; order Passeriformes; family Sylviidae; genus Cettia; species Cettia cetti. Next base: position 210,030 of record VZUI01070451.1, read on the forward strand.
CGTTGTTCTCCACTGTGCTGCGGGCCCGGAGAGAGCTTTTAATAACAGCCTGACAGACACTGTACTTTAAAAACAGGATTATTTTATTATAGAAGCTTGACTGATAAATAAGAAACTGCAAACATCCATCAGATAATGTAGCTGGTGTTGATCTAAAATGAAAGAGAGAAGTTTGACTGTTTTCTAAAAACTCCAGCTTCTCTAGATGCCTCAAATTCACACCATGATATTTTCAAAATTATTACATCCCTTACCTTGTTTAATGTGATTTTGGAATAGAAATTTTGACCCCATCAAAATTTACATTTACATTTGACATGCATGAGCATTTCCCCTGAATGAAGTGGAATATACAATGCACAACTAATATGATTGAAAATATTTCTTTTAGTTGAAAGCAGAAGACGAATCTACCCATGTCACAGTTTAGCAGTGACATAACAGTGAACTTCACAAAATGCTGCAGTTGTTGGCTGTCTAATTTTTAGTATCAATATTGGACATGAGATGGCAATAATTCCATATAATGCTACAAGATCCAACCACTCCAGCTGAACATTGGCACAGATAATCAGGATTAAAATATTTGCTTTATGTTCCTGAAATTACACATCCAACTCTTGCCAGCCAGGAAACAGCCTGTCCCCACATGTTCAAGAGAGAACTTGAAATAGGCATCAGATTTCTGCAAGAGTTACCACTGCTGTTTCCTCAACACCCTCACTTTCCTGAAGCTTTCATGTCTGCATTTGTTGTGCAGCATTTGAGGCATCAAGGAATTCACGACTGCCTCCTGGAAATAACAAAAAAATTACATTACTAAAGCTTTATTTTGTCTCTTTCTCAGTCCTAAAATACTGAAAGAGTAAGTGTAAGGGGAGGTAAGTTACTGAAGAGTAAAATACTTCACACTTAGGACATCTTTATCAAGAGCTTCAAAAAACTTTCGGCACCCTGAAGGACTGAGGGAAGTACTTGATTTCAACAGCATCTTCTAATGAATCCTTTAGAACTGTGGCTGATGCATATTTCCACAGAAGTTATGGTACAACTACCATTCTTAAATTCATAGAAAAACATATATAATCTGTAGGAGCAGGTAAACAGACCCAGTGGCTGCTGTGGTACCAGTCTTACTTTTCAAGTCACAAAATGCAAGAGCAGGTCCCTGGTAAAAGCAGATGTAAGCAAATTTCTTCTGCCATACTCCAGACAGGCCAGGAAACAATTAGCACTCAGTCAACACCACCAAATTTAGGGCTGTCACTCCCATTTCTTCTCCCTGTGCACCAGGGCGTGGCTCTGTTAACTTGTAGGGCACAGGGTGCAGTGCAAACAGGTGTGCCAAGAAAACAGGCATTTCCAAGTCAAAAAACGGTCTGCTGGAATTTAAATCAAGACCTGGGCATTGCATTAAGGAAAGAAAGCTTTCAGTAGCCTGTTACACATTAAAAGGCAATTTGCTGATCTCCATCATAGCTAGAAGTGACACACTGCCAAACTATTCACTGCAAACAGGTATTGCACACTGCTCAACACACACCTCATTCCTGATGCTTCCAGACCTCTTCCATAGCAGTTTTACAGCTGAAATGCTCTCCCACACGGTCAGCTCTCCATAAATAAGGCTGCAAATATCTATTGCTGCAACAACGATTGACCTCAGTGGACTAAAATCACTATTTCCAAGTATCCAGGTGTTTGCTCCTGCTCCTACTCCATTACAATACCTAAAGCTTTTTGCAGAAGGCATAAAGAAAGCAATTGAAAAGCAAAGTTTGAAGCTCTCGGACACAGACTTTGCTTTTGACTTCTATTTATCTCTGATCTAAAGCATAAAAGAATAAGCTTTGGCTTTCGAATACCAACAGCTTCACTGAGGCAATACAAAAAAAAACCCACGCAAGTTTAAACCAGTTTGAGCAAAGGTGCCATTCAGCCCTATCACCCCCAGAAGATCAGTAAACACAGGAGGACTTTGCTAAGATGGACTGATACACAATTTCCAGCTCCAAGCCACTTATCTCTCTTCTTGTACCTGCCTGGCTCCTGAATTCAGCCTGTCACTCCTTTTCAATTACGTTTAACTGACTCTTTTCACCTGCCTTTCCACTACCATTACCAACAGTATCAGTGAACAGATGTGACCTTGAGTACCATTCCACGCTTTCTCTTCATGGCAATTTCACCAAGGTGCAAGAATCTTGCTTATGGATACAGGCATGAAAGGATTTGCTAAACAGAAAACAGCTAAACTTGCTTAACCCAAGCTGCTTGATGGAGTTCATACTGGGAATGCTCTTAAAATGAGAGTGAAAGTGTTGGGACAGTATCCAACAGAATGGTAAAAGTAGTATCAGATTGAAATTCTTATTTTTATTTTTTTTAAATAGTTTTGCCTTATTGCTACAGATCTCACAAGCATACAAAATGAAAAAAAGGACAGTTTCTAAATACAGCTAGGTCTTAAGGCAGGATAGGCAGCTTTGTAATGCCAACAAAAGAAAAGCTCCAGATCAACTGTGTGGTTTTAATGGCTTTTCAAGTGAGCAAGTGGCAGCCAAAGATACAGAAGTTGGTCCTTGTCATTTACCCCACAACAGAAGCCCTGGAAGCTGACAAGGAGCTTCCTGCACTGCCAAACCGCTCCAAACCAGACAAGCCCTTTTCTTTCTTTTTAAGGAGAAATTATTTTTTAAAATAGAAAGCAAATCAGGCAATGAAAAATTATGTGAATTATTCTAGAGCTTCAGCAGATTAAGTTCCATCGTTCTACATAATTTTATGTCCCCTTCTGTTTTGTTTCTGCTACAAAGTGTATTTCAGCATCACATTTTTGCATTTTTTGTTCAGCCAATGCCCTGCACAGCACTCAGCTGTGTGTTCAGTTTATTAAACAAAATGTTTGGCCACTTCCTCTGGACCCAGCCAGAAGAGCTGCAGAGGCTTCAAAACCAAAACAGAGTTTTGAAAACTTGATTTTCGTTCCCGCTCCTTTTTGACCTTCATTGGGGTTTGGGTTGTTGGGTATTTTTAAGAATAAGACAAAGCCCAGACACGAACAAGAAGTAAGAGACTAGACACCCTTAAGTGACAGAAAATTCTCAATCTTGTTGAGCTCTTAACCTCACTTACAGTAATTGTTAAATAGTTTAGCACATCCTTTGGGATTTTATTTACACCAAGTATTTCAAGCCAACTGATTAAAAGCATTAAACCATCTAAATACCAAAACATTCAGTTTCATTTTTAGCACACTCCCCTGAAGCTACAGACAAAAGCTGCTGGTGGGAGGGCTGAACCCTTGCAATCAGCTGGCCAAGGAGATAGCAGGGCAACGTTTAATGATAAATGACAAGGAAAAAAAGTAAAAACTATGGGCCTACACTATAAGTATAATAGGCCTTGGAAACATGACTACTAACTGGTCTCCTGATTTTCACCTGGTTAGAATTAAAATGGACAATGAAGACATTGTTTGTCAGGTACACACAGCAACAAGTCTGTGCTGAAGAAAGGGCAACCAAAACATTTAACACCCTATGTGGGAACAAGCACATAAAGTACTGCAGATGCACCAGGAGCATAAATAGTTTCTTTTGTAACCAGAGGCACGAAGACAAGTTCATTGATGAGTTGGGTTTTTTTGCTTGTTTTAATTTACTTCAAAAAGAAGAGGATGTTAAATTAAGATAAATCGAGCTTGGAACAAGTTTTGTTTACAAATGCAAAATGCATTTTTAAGTAAGCAGACCAGAATTAAGTTTTCTGTGTTCCAAACAGACACAATATTAAAGATAAAAAGAAAACTCCTCAAATTAATGAATCATTATCTCACAGCTACAGAAAAGAGATAAGGAAATAGGGAAACTTTTTAACACAGCTCATTCCAGCATCACACTCAGAGCACTCCAGCCCGGACCTGCGTGCTGTGATAGCAACAACATTCAAAATAATGGTGCAATGTCTAGCAGATACAGAACCTTCTCCAAAACATTTTTATCAATAGAATGCAGCAGTGCTTCCAGGGCCTGCAGTTTTTCCAGCTATGAATAACCAAATATTTACAAAAAGCCAGCCGAGTACACACACCTCAGCTAGGAGGGATGAAGGATGAAAAACCCTATTTTTGCTACAGATGCCACACAGAAGCAATTTCAAACGTAAGTTTCTCTATTTATGCACCTGGAAACAACAAAAAAGTGGAATTACACAGCGATTTTCCACCTTCCCAAATAGAAAAACTGACAGTAAACAGCAGCTGTACCTGTTCCTACCAGGGCAGGAGGCTTCAAAGGAGCAGCTGATTAAAATAATATTTTTTTTTTTCATGAAGATGCTATAGTAACATTTGCATTACAAAAAGTACTGCTCGAAAAACAAAGGTCTTATAAATAAATATTTTTTTATATATATATAAATAAATTGTTCTTCAAACAAATGAGGTTTTAATGAACATTACTGCAGTCCTGCCAACCAGGCTGAGACAGCAGAGAAGGAATCCATGGACTGACATGCAGGACTCTCGTCTGGATCACTAGCTCTAAACCAGATAAAAAGCAGTAGAAGCCAAAACCCATCAGAACTGAAACTGCTGCAAGAATCGCATCAGTCTGCTTGTGCTGCTCTCCTCACTGAAGCCACTTGGGCTGAGAATTCTCAGCCAGAGTTTCTGCCACAAGCCCAATCAGGAATATCAGGCAAGAGGGACGCAGCTGCTGCCCGTGGAAAAACTCACCGGCTGTAAAATGCTGCCTGCCCCAGCTTCACTCCCAAAATAAAACTATTTTCTCCCTTCTCTTATAGATATTTTGACGATGACGACCGGGAGCAGGGACGGGGTGGGGGGGGAAAGCCGGGTCAGATTTCACCCGGAAAGCGGACACGGGAAAAAATCCGGACCGGATTCTACCTGGAAAACATTAAAAAAGTCAACCCTAGAGCTCAAACTCGCACTAATTCCACACCAGCAGCATTGATTTTGCTTCCTCATGAAAGACAAAGGTTCCTCCTCAGGAGAAAAGCAGAAAGCACCAGCAATAAAACCACAGGAAAAAGCGCAGAGACCCGAGGATGTTTCACACATCGAACACAGCATAAAATTATTCGAGTCTGATTTAAGCAATGCAGCAACTTGTACCATGCCCAGCTGACACTAAAGCTAACTCTGCCACCATGGCTATTGCCAGCAACCTCTCACTCCAATTTTTCAACCAGAGTAAAGGGTTCCAAAGGATTTTAATTGTTTGCTATCCCAGCCACTTCTGATTTCAATCAGTTCCTCTCTTTTTTCTTCTTCAGAGGAATGCACCACTAGTTACTTAAACACTTTCTTTTAGAAATAAAAACTTTGAGTCACCATAAACAATCTTCCTCCTTAAAACTCACCAACTTGTGTATGAATCAGTAGCTTTCTTACAATTGCTTCCACACTGGATTAAGATATCCCAAGTGAAAAAAAACTTCAATTTAAAACACAACCTCAGAATGGGAGAAATATTTTTTTTCTCCTACACCTTTTACATCACAATAAATGAAGAGAGATACAAAATCCATTCTTAATCCTCAGCCAGAACAGTTGGCATCCCTGGGTAACTGTCAGCTGCTTCAAGATTGTTACCACTGACTAACACCAGGGTCCAGTAGGATCCTGAGCACTAAAGCCCTAAGAGAGGTGATAGTCCATCTCACTAAGAAAAGACTGGAGATAAATCAAATTGAAGAGCAAACCAAAACTTTAAGTAGCTAGCTAAGTATTTAGGAGGGAGCATGAGTTCACATGTTCAATCTGTTTTAAACTCAAGCACTTGCATAGAGTAGCACACATGCCACACTAAAATCCTATTTTATAGCTGCACGGCCCACAGGTACCACGTGACTGTACTGCCTACTTAAACTACTTTTAATTCACTGTCTTAAAAAAACCCCTCAAACTTCTTTCCCCCCCTTCTAAATACAAGCAGGTGAGCGAGGCTCCACCAAAAATAGAGTCACATGCATTTCAAGAACTGTGTCATGCCACAAGCAAAGCCACCACTACAGCACAGTCAGTCAGAAGTTAATGAAATCTGATGCATCTCCCTTGAATGAGAACTCTGAGCTCAAGTCAAGGCTGGGATATTATGTAATACTGCTTTGGAAGCCTACTCCTGCTAAATATTCCCCACCGGATTCAGCCCTCTTGGAGCTCACACAGAAGCCAGTGCCAGCCCCTGGTGGGGGCACGGGGCCAGGAGCTGTGCTGCACACTATTCCCAGAGTAACCCATTTAACCCTGGACACTCAGATGAGAATCCTAGGAACAGCTGCTTCACAGAATCACTGGATGGTTTGGGTTGGAAGGGGACCTTGAAGACCATCCAGGGCCAACCCCACGCCAAGGGCAGGGACACCTTTCTCTGAACCAGGCTGGTCCACGCCCCATTCAACCTGGCCTCGAACACATCCAGGGATGGGGCATCCACAGCTTCTCTGGGCAACCTGTGCCAGGCCTCACCATCCCCACAGTAAGTAATTTCTTCCCCAATATCCAATTTAACCCAATTACCTGTCAGTTTGAAGGCACACTCCTTGGTCTGTTAAGACAAGCTCTTGTAAATAATCTTTGCCCGTGTTCCCTGCAAATTCCCTTCAGGTAAAGTAACCAATTAAGTTACCCAAAGCCTTCTCTTTTCCAGGGTGAACAATCCCAACTCTCTCAAGCTTTCCACAAAGAAGAATTGCTCCATGCCCCTGAACAACTTGGTGGCCTGCTCTGGGCTCGCTCCGACACCTCCATGTCCTTCATTCCATACCCCTCATTCCCCTCTGTCAGGAGTGACCCGTTTAACCTTGGGCGCTCTGTGCCCACACACGACGGGAACCTGCGGGGCAGCTCCTTCAGCCCGGCCATCCCTGCAGAGAGCAGAGCGTGCCCGCCGGCTGAGGGCGGGCAGAGGGGACCGCGGGCACCGCCCGCCACCTCCCTCACGCCGTGCCCGGGCAGCCACCGCCGGGCCCCGCAGGGCGGGAAGGCCGGCCCGGCCCCGCTCTCCCCACAGCGGAGCTGGAGTCAAGGGCCATGCCCGCCCCTCGTAGGGAACTCCTCGCAGGGATCCCTCCTCGACCCCCCCCGGCCACGCTGCCTCCGAGGCGGGCGGGAAAGCGGCCGCTACTCACAACTCCAACATCCACTGGCCCTGCAACACCAGGCTCCAGTTGGAGCCGCACAGCACTCGCACGCTGCTCCGCGGCTCGCCGGGGCTGTAGAAGGAGGAAGAAAAGCAGGCGGCGGGACCCAGCAGCCCTACGAGGAGCAGAGCGCTCAGGAGCCGCCGCCCCCGGCGCCAGCGGCCCGGCGCCATGTTGGGCCCGCCGCCCTCAGGAAGTCGGGGCGCAGCGGCCGCCGCGGGGGCGGTGCCAGCGCCGGGCAGGGGCGGCTCCTCCCTCCGCGG